>CM076570.1:764473527-764701099 GCA_034641835.2 Pinus albicaulis
ACGAAGGTCCAGACCGGGTGGGTATCCCCCTTGTTGTAGACCCGATTTTAGACTTCAAAACATTCCAATGGGAAATTTCTCAACATAGTTCGAAGGAAATGCGGATCATCGAACACGGGCTCCCCATTTGAATCAAACATTTCTATGAACTCCTTCTCCTTCTCTCTCTCATATGCTCTAAGCAATTCGGCTAGTGCCATTGTTAAGAGGCTAAGTTGGGTTCACTCTCATTTACCATTGAAAAGAGGATGCTTCTCTTACGCTGGGGTGTTCTTCTAGTAGGAATAATTTGGAGCAATCATACAACGGCTTTTCGTAGGTTCTTGGACCATCTAGCTTTTAGAGAAGGTCACAACATTTACATCAAAATACCCTTTTGTTACAAGACCGTGGGATTATATTTGTATACATTAAATAATATGAATGGCATGTAAAATAATATCATGAGGATAAAACAAAATATTACAACGAATTAAATAACTAATATGTGAAATAATATTGTTACGTCATCTATAAACATATCAATAAATTAAACATGTAATTTACTAGATAAAACTCCTAAGCCTGGATAATCATGTGTCGTGTAAGCACATATGCCATACAACGTAAAAATCCTCTCTGTTGCGATGGGTCTTGATACATCGTATACATTTATCCCAACCCATAATTCCTTCAATTCATCTACCAGTGGTTATAAGTAGACATCCATATTCTTCACTTGTCTTCTACCAGGGAATATGAGGGCCAACATAAGATGTTCATTCTTCACGGAAAACCATGGGGAGATATTGTTATTGATCACTACTACAGGCCAAACATAATATTTGGTGTTCTGGAGGGAATATGGGTTGACGCCATCCATGGCTATGCTGAGTCGTAGACTTCGTACTTCATCCTTGAATTTTTCATGTCATGTATCCTATATATGCTTCATGGGTGTTGAATCAGTTGGGATTTGCATAACTCCCAACTGACTTCTGTATGAGGCATGCCATTCCTTCAACATAGCTAATTCTTTGCAATGAAAGATCCTTTGAATCCTTGAGATTATAGGCATGTGCCTCAATATCTTAAAAGGAGGACCAGTACGTGATTTACCCTTCTTTTTTGATTTATCATACCTATCATGCCCACATTTTGGACACATATCTTTGTCTAAATATTATCCTCTATATAGAATACAATCATTTGGACATGCATGATATGATAGGTACATATTTTTCTATTGGGTTGGTTCCTAGTGTACATATTTTTCTTTTGATGTTTCTTGTTCCTTTTATTTCTCCTCTTCACAATCTATGCAAAAGGATTTCTTCTCAACATACTTATGACCTTTAGTTTAGTTTCTATCACAATTATAACAAAGCCCTTTTTATTTTTTTTCCTCCAGTTGTTGTGGTGTCAACCTTGTAGGTTGTGAGAAGTTAGGAACAAAAAAACTTCCATCATTATAGTTGTGAGTGGTATACCTCCTTGCTACCATAATTTTTCTTTCAACTTTTCTTGCCACCTTGAATGCATTCTCCAATTAATTAGGTTCCCAAAGGTGAAACTCATGTTGGATGCTATCATTTAATGTCCCTTAGAAGACATTAATCAGATGCTCCTATGGAATATCGGTTACCTTGCTATGAAATATTTGGAAGTACTCAATGTGCTCCCAAAATGGACCCATTTGATTGAGATTTATCTTTTGGATAAAGAAATTATTGCTCTTTGAATCCTCATAATGTGTTATCAATTCCTTTGTAAACATTGCTCTAGCGACTAGTGTTTTACAAGAAAGAAACCATTGATACCATAAAAATTGATTGGGTTCTAAATATAAAGTTGAAATGTGCACCTTTTGTGTGTGTTGCACATTGTGTAGATCAAAGAAATGCTCCATACGTAGTATCCATGTTACCAAATCCTTGCCATCAAACTTTCTCATATTGATCTTTGGAATGTGGTTAGTCTTAAACCCGCTGTTGGAGTCTTTTAAATTATAATTAATTTTCCTTTTGTCCTCATCCTTATTTTCATGGAATACATTGGCACCACTAGGAAGCCATTCTTGCAACAACTTTGGCAAGCCTTCCTTCAATCCTTCCATCTTGACATTCATCATTGCTTCCATGTCTACTTTTAAACCATCATTGAAAACTCCCATGTCACTTTTTATTTTTTCTTCTAAACCACCCATCTTAACAGTCATCATCACTTCCAATTCATTTTTTGTTACTCTTTGCGAGAGCGAAATATGTTGCACTTGGTCTTGTAATTTTTCTATATCATGTTGCATTTCTTACTCTTATTCGTGCGATGATAATAGAGCTTTCTGTTGGCTTACTAGGTGTATCCATTTTTTTTTGTTTCGAGGGCTTTTAGAACCAAATAATGATATCCATGCTTCAATATTCCATATGAATCACTTCATACTTATTTTTTAAACATAATTTATGAAAATTAAAAACAAATACACACCTTTTTCTTGATTTTAGGAGCTTAATATTGAAACTATTGTATCTCTGCAAATTTAACCTCCCAAAGATCTCAATTTTGTCTTGAGTCAGCCCTTAGTGTCTTCTTTCCAACCCCACCGGTTAAACCAAGATTAGGTTCTTCAAGGTGGAGTTATGAGAAATATCTCATGATGACTTGATTATGGACTGGTTCATTAAAGCGAACTTGTATGGTATGCCACGTGTCATTGTTTTAGCATTTGTCCTTGAAAATGATACACAAAAATTACAATATGTGAAATTTCTATTAATTTTTACGAAATTCAAATCCGATGCTAATTTTATGTTAATTTTGAGAAAGTTATGATGATTTTCCATAGAAAAATTGTTTGAGACTGAATTTTGGAGCATGTAGAAACCCTAACTTCCTTGGGCCTTATCATAGAAAATATAGAAAACCAAGATATGAAATTTTTACAAAAACTTTTCGAAGATTTCGACTCCATGTATTAAAATTTTCAGCTTCTGAATCCTCATAGAAAAAAAGTTATAGTGAAAATACCAATATGACCCGTTTGAAGTAGCAAAACCCTAGGCCCACACAACTATGATATCAAATGTTATGTAACCAAATAACAAAAAAAAATAAAAAAAAATGATAGATCAACAAATTGAAAATAAGCCTCTTCGAGGGGGAAACCTCCTTTTACATCACATAAATGAACAGTTCTTGGATGATTTAAATGACAAGACCTCCTTGGTATATATAGGAGTCTTAGAGGTCAAAATATAATTAGGGCCTACATAACAATAATAATGTACGGGCACAACAATAACAATAGTGGGCTTCAATGGGGAACACCAATATAAATATGGGGGCTACACTAGTATTATAGGGACCCAACAAAAACCCTATTGAGAAAAAAAAAGGAGGTTATTTTTCATGATCGAGAAACCAAATATAGAACCCACTATACTCCCCATAGCTATATTCACACCGCCATGACTTGAAAACACAAAGTGCAACTTTAGGATTCTAGATAATTGACCCTCATATCAATGTTTTCATAGATTCTTGTAATGAACCATTAGTCAACACAAATCCAAGTGAGAATAAATTGAGCAAACCCAATCTATGCATAGAGTATGTAAAAGAGTAGAATTAAAATAATGAGGGTAAAAATTGAAAAAAGGAAAATGAAAAGAATGACAATAGAACTATCTAAAATGTAAATCAACAAGCTAAAAGGATTAAAATACAACTCTAACATAAGGGGGACAAATTTTTTCTAAGAAAAGTATTTCTTCAAAATCTGATAGGTCATTAGGATAGGATTATGGTCTCCATCAATTTTTTGTAACTTGTATGTCCCATCACCTAGCCTCTCAATAATATAGTATGGGTTTAGCCACATATGTTGAAATTTTGAATGTTTCCCATTTTGTTTTCTAGCCTTATCCCATTTTAGGAATAAATTATCTTGATTGAGCTGCTTAGTTCCAATCCTATGATTTCCTAACACCTATTAATGAACAACAAAATTCCTTTTACCCTTATCCCTTTCTTCCTTAATATTGATTAATGTGTAGATTTGGTTTTGCATGGATGAGGAAGTGACATCGTGCACATATTGTGCTAAATGAAGTGAGGAAAGGAAAATTCTAGAAGAGAGGATGGATCCTTGGCCATAGACTAGATAAAATGGAGTACCTAGCATGATCTTTTGGGTTTCCATATCATCCTATAGTGCATTAAATAGGACGTTATGCTAATTTCTTTGGTTATCAATTGCAATATTTTCCAAAATTCATATTTAGCTCTTATTGGAAGATTCCACCACTATGTTTCCTTGAGGATAGAATTTGGATAGGTATTAGAAGTTAATTCCTTTCTCTAGTGCAAATTTAGAGGAATTAGCATATGAAAAATACGATGCATTTTTAAGAAAATCAATGAAGTCATCTCAAATTTGGAGGTAATGTGTTTCTCTAGGCACCAAAGCACTATATTTTCACTTACTACATGAGAGGAATGATCTCGATCTAGTAGAGGAATTAATCGGTAGAAATTATGATATGCTTGTGTTGTTTGGAGGAGTGATGTTTTATTTCATGAATTAAGTCCAATCCCCATTGCTAGAAAAGTTTATTAACGTTGGCAAGGTGTATGGTATAGAGTGCTTCTTCACCCTTCTAGCTCCATACTATCACATTTTTAATTTCTTGGTGTAAGAGTGATCATATATAAATAAGGTAGGTCAATAATATTCATATATCAAGATATTATGTGTTGTTTCTTTACCAAATAAATCTTCTCCATTGGGACCATCGTACATCTCTTTTAGAACTACATCAATATCGTTCTTCTTTATACATCATAGTAAAATTCCACTATAAGGAAAAGACCCTCTAGCGGATGTTTTTGAGGAACCCCTTATAAAAATACCCTAGACATCCATTTCTAGCGGAGGTTCCTATAGGAGGTTGGTAGGCGGAGGGTTTTTGTGGATGTATTTCGTCTGGTGCTCTTATCACCGTAAAACGCACCAGTGCATTCAATACGAGAAAGCATCGGTGCGATTAAAACATTGGCACACCGGACACCATGCACTCCGTACACGCCCGCCCGGTGCGTTGTAAGTCTGTAGCACATCGGTACTTTACATAACTTCCGCACCGACGCCTCATAAAAAAGCGCGAAAACTGAAACCACCTGGGTCGCCCTTAAATGCACCGGGTCGCCAACACACCAGGCCGCCCTGAAATCCTCGTGCACTGGCACAGTGTTAAATAAATAAAAAATTACAGCCAAAAAACCACACAAAACGTAGGCACACCGGGAACCGTGCGCTCCTAACACACTCGCTCGGTGCGTCATATTCTTGTACAACACCGGTTCCTTACATCTCAACCGCACCGGTGCTTTCGAAAACGTGCGCGAAAACAGAAACCGCCCAGTGTGGAATAAAGAAAGTGCATTGGGGCGCCCATAAACCCTGCGCATTGGAAAATGGCTAAATAAAAAAAATTACGGCCAAAAAACTGCACAAAACATTGGCATACTTGAAACCGTACGCTCCGTACACACCCGCTCGGTGCCTTTAATTAAGGAACCACACCGGTGCGTGTCAACTCATCAGCACCGGTGCCTCATAAAAATCATGCGGAATAGAAACAACCCGGGGAAGAATGACAGAAACACACCGGGGTCCCCATAAACGCCGTGCACTGGAAAAGAGTTAAATAAAAAAAATTACGACCCAAAATCTGCACAAATCATTGGCTCACCGGACACCATGCTCGGTGCGTCATATTACTGTAGAGCACCGATGCGTTACAGATACACTGCACCAGTGCCTCATAAAAGTGTGTGAAAACATAAACTGCCCAGGGTGGCATACTACAAATGCATCGATACGCCAATATAAACCCCGTGCACCGGAACAGGGTTAAATAAAAAAAAAATACGGCCAAAAAACCACATTTTTTAGTTTTGTCAATGCTACAAAGCTCTCAAGCACCGGTGCAAGTTATCCTTGTTTGAGCCACCCTGACATTCGTGCTCCCATTGGACTTATTGCATGCACTGCTGCTGTGCATTGCCACCAATCTCCAGCTTGAATTTTATAAAACAATGGACAACTTTTCTTTTGAAAATTCTACAACCAATATGCCTCCTCGACGGGTAAATGTACATGTATTTTTCTTGTTTTTCCATAATTAAACCTTTCAGTGGATTAGAATTTAAAAAAACCATCAAATTAACCATTAAAAAAAAAAAAAAATTTTGTCACGCGGTGCGCTCGAGCCAGTCGGCTCGCAACGGTTTGCGGTGCTGCCTGTAAACTTACAGGCCGCACCACAATTAGTGCTAATGGTATCCGCACTGGTTCCAAGGCAAGACCACGAGGCACACTGTGTTATTTTAATTTTTTTAAAAAAGTGCGGTGCATTTGTTTACCAGGCTGCACCGTTGACAATGTGGTATCGTGACAACTCGGTGCATTGACGAAATTATCCACCCCGGGGCGCGTAATGTTGTCAGTGCACCGCATACCGCAATTTGACATTGTCAACGGTTCATCCTGGTAAACTGGTGCTAAGGGTATCCGCACCGGTTCCGGGGCAGTACCAAAGGTGCACCGTGTTATTTTAAATTTCTTTAAAAAGATTAGTGTGGTTAGTTACCTGGCTGCACCGTTGACCTATTTGAATAATGGTGATGTAGTGCGTTGACCGAAATAACTGCCCTGGGACAGCTATTTTTGTCAGCCCACGACTTACTGTGTTTAGCCTGTGTCAATGGTGCGACCTTTTAAAATATCGCACCGACGACTATGTACAGTGGCAGAAGGGCGGTGCGCTGACTTAGATGTATGCCCCGGGGCATATAGTGTAGTTAGCGCACTACCCTCCTGACACCGCATGTAGTGAATGGTGTGCTAAAAACATTTTCTGGAGCACCGCCCCTGGTGCGTTGTATATCATTAGGTGCACCGTATCTGGTGCGCTCCATTGAAAGACGCACCGGGACTGGTGCGTGACTATGTTTTTGGCGCATCGAATGTTGTTTTAATTTATTTTTCAAAAAATAATTATATACGTATATTTCTAAATACATGTGTCATTTAATAAAAAAATTGTGTTTAGTATGTCAATAATTCAGAGACGTGAAAGGAGAGAAGAGGGGCAACAACAACAACAACAAGCGGAACAGTATAACATGGTTCACCTGTGGGAGGCAAGAGAGAGGGAGAGAGATGCGTACCCTTGCCCTATTACAACAATGAAACAGAGGCTCCTATGGCAGGTAGGCCTCCTCAAGTTCTATGAGGAGGCTACTTCTCTAAAGTCCCATAGTTTGTTTTTGAGACATCTTATGCGAAGGTGGAATTCCCAGCGACAGGCTTTCTGGGTTGGTATCAACCAGTGGTACATGCCCATTGAGGAGGATGTATATTTTATTATAGGGCTATCGAGGATAGGGGTGGATTTTCCCTCGTTCCCCGAGGTTCCAGCTGGTTGTGTGGCAAGGAGTCAGTTAGTTTACTCCGAGAGATACATTGGAGAAAATTTAGTATCTCCTGCAGATTTTCAGGTCCCTGGAGGGCAGTTACTTATTGGTGCATTTGGTCGTGAGGAGGTCTAGTGTTTCTCAGTTATCATTTCGACCATTTTGCATAACACCAGTGACGGGAAACACATTAGTTGCTCGCTTTTATATTATGTTGATTCTTTACTACAACAGTCATGACTTGTCAGGTGGTCTGACATTTTTTTGCAGAAGTTCTATACATCATTATATAGTGTTTTGCGCACAAGGGAGGGTCAAATTCCATTTTTCTTCAGAGCTTTTTTGTTTATTTTTTGAGAGGTTTCCAGAGACGAGGCCTAGTTTTCTTCGGTAGCTTCGTAGGCTGATTACTGAGGCACGTATGCACATGTGGGGGCAAATGATGCCCAAGAGGGAGGAGACTCTTTTTCCAGTGAGGATATCAGATGATGCACTAGAGTTGCTAGCCAGTGTTGAGGAGCATCCCTTAATTATGGTCCCCTGTCCTTATGCGAGTTGGATTAGCGAGGGAATGCCAACATCCTCTTCACATCTGATGAGCTGCCAGATGATAGAGGTAATATTACTATTTTATTTAAATTTATTAGAACATGTTCTTTAATTTTTTTTTATTAAATTGTGTAATGAAATTGTCTAATTATTGTTGTGTACTTGTATATATTTTGCAGACATTGGCTCTTTTGATGGCGAGGAGATGCCACCACCACCACCTGATCCAGATGTGGAACCTCATGATGAATGAGACACGCTAGATCTTTGAGGATGTCTCCTTAATTTATATGTAAATTTGAAACTTAATTTTGTTTTGGGTGTTTTTCATGTTTTTGAGTCTTTTTGGGCTAGAGTTCCCGTTTTAAGGTCATGTTACCTATTTTCATCGGTAACAGTGTTTTTTCATCCCAATGGGAAATTTCTCAACATAGGTGTCAAAGAAATCTGGATCATCAAACATAGGCTCCCCATTTGAATCGAACATTTCCATGAACTCCTTCTCCTTCTCTCTCTCATATGCTCTAAGCCATTCAACTGGTGTCATTATTGGAGGCCTTTGGGTTCTCTCTCATTTACCATTGAAAGCGGATGTTGCTCTTCTGTAAGGGTGTTCTTCTCGTAGGAATACCCTGGAGCAATCATACACTGGCTTTCGTAGGTCTTTGGACCATCTAGCTTTCAGAGAAGGTCCACAACATTTAAATCCAAAATACCCTTTTGTTACAAGACCTGCAAGATTATATTTGTATACATTAATTAATATGCATGGAACGTTAAAGAATATCATGAATATCAGAAAAAATATTACAATGAATTAAATAACTAATATGTGAAAGAATATTGTTACATATATAAACAAATCAATAAATTAAACATGTAATTTACTAGAGCAAAATCCTAAGCTTGGATAATCATGTGTCATGTAAGCAGATATGCCATATAACGTAAAACTCCTCTCTACTGTGATGGGTCTTGATACATCGTATACATTTATCCCATCCCATAATTACTTCAATTCATCTACCAATGGTTGTATGTAGACGTCCATATTCTTCACTTTTCTTCTACCAGGGACTATGAGAGCCAACATAAGATGTTCATTCTTCACGAAAAACCATGGGGGGATATTGTTATTGATCACTACTATAGGCCAAATAGAATAGTTAGTGTTTTGGAGGGAATATGGGTTGACGCCATCCATGGCTATGCTGAGTCGTAGACTTCGTACTTCATCCTTAAATTTTTCAGGCCATGTATCCTCTATATGCTTCATGGCTATTGAATCAGTTGGGATTCACATAAATCCCAACTCACTTCTGTGTGAGGCATGGCATCCCCACAACATAGCTAATTATTTGCAACGAAAGAGACTTTGAATCCTTAGGATTATAGGCATGTGCATCAATATCTTAAAAGGAGGACCAATACATGATTTAGCCTTCTTTTTTGATTTATCAGACCTGTCATGCCCACATTTTGGACACATCTCTTTGTCTGCATATTCTCCTCTATATAGAATACAATCATTTGGACATGCATGATATGATATGTACTCAACACCCAACATTTTCAACAATTTCTTTTCCTCTTCGCAACTACCAGGCAAAACATTATCACTCAGAAGAACCTTATCTTTGAATAACCTGTAGTTGGTGAGCATGGAAAAATATATTAATAAATGTACATTAATGTCGATATAATTATTAGCATTCATAAAATTTACCATTTTTAATGTTCATTGTAATGTACTAATTATATTTCAAATTTATATAAGGGGAGTACTTTATGGTAACTTACCTCAAAAGTTCTGAGAAAAATGCATTCGACAAGCCAAAATTTTATTTCAAGTTGTACAGTAACATCATTGTCCCCAAATAGGTAGACTTTGACTGACCGCCAGGTCCAAAGAGAGGGGTGGTGGAAGCAAATTTAAGGCTTTCGAAAAAGGTGTCAGTGATATGAGCATCATCCCCTAGCTGATCATCATTTTGGAATGCATATAACAACGTTGTTTCCATGGCAGTCATATCCCTTAAGTAATCATCCATACCAACCTCTATTTGATTGCCTCCATTGCCAGCTTGTGAAGAACTACTATTGCTGTAGTCATTCCTAATTGGTGAAACTGGACGTAGCGGGAATTGAATCGGTGGTTGATTCAACCATTCTTGGTATCGTTCCTCTCCGATTTTTTCTCTTAATTTAGTATTCTCTCTATTTGACATTGTCGTGGGGTGCAACGGAAGATGGTAGGTAGGTCATTCATCATCACTAGAATCTTAATAATTTAAAAAAAAAAATTGAACATGATTAGTACAAAATATATGATATCAATTAGTAACCACGTTGACAATATTTCATAATTATAAATTGGTTCGACGTTGAAATAATTACATATTAATCAATATATATACCAAAAAATTATAATTATAATTATCATCATTGTCCTGGGATTGTGGCTAGAAGATGCAATATTGTTGCAATTGGCAGGGTGAAGCGGCTGTCCATTTTCATCTACCAAATGCACCTTGCGGTATGCAACTTCTGATAAGAACTTCCGACGTTTTGGAGCAGTTTGAATGTTTTGTGCGTCTAAATTGATGTTGAATCCGCATGAACCTGCAAATTTGTATACATTATAAATTTAATTAAGTTGTGCATGATTGACTGCATGGATAAAAGACATAAATTCAATTAGATAGTGAAAAAATAAAACAAATCTGAAGTAAATATTACGTCTCCAGATGGATAGGGAGAACTCCGCGATGGATTTTGAGAAATATTATGGAATGAGCTGGATTTTGAAGAATTTTCCATTCCATATAATATATGATATTTTCTCCCTGCATTTGAGTAAAACAACAATAAATTTTGGTGCACAAACCTAAATGTAATTTCGGTGCATAATGTACAGATAACCGCACCGGTGCTTTTTTGGTATTGCGCACTGGTGCCGTTTTATAACCTGATGCACCGGTGCGGTTCGATTAAAGGACACACCGGTAAACGAATAACCACAAATAAAAAAAGCGCAACCCTATTTTCTTTAAGTGAAAAAGAAGCGGTAAATTGAAAAATGGGCGGAAAAATATTTTCGAAAATATAATTTCATAAAACATTTCTTTAAATAATAAACACTTTTCATTATTTCACTATTTTTGCAAAAAATTTCAGCCAGAGATTTGCAGGATATATACCTGGAGCAAACAGAGCACGAGAGCACTGTGGAGCAGGGAAATACGTTCGAATAGAAGTATTCAGACAATCAAAATTCGAAACCTCTGGTAATTCAAACCTTGTATCATAGAATTTCAAATGATGTGGGTAAAGTTTATTGTTTTTTTGTACTTTTTTTCTGCAGTTTTTTTATGCAGTAAAAGAAAAAAACAAAGTCTATTGTTTTTTTTTTATACTTTTTCTGTAGTTTTTTTATGAAGAAAAATAACAAAATCAAAGTTTATTGTTTTTTTAAAACTTTTTTCTTATTTTTTTACCTTTTCTGTTGTTTTAAGAAACAATATAAAAAAAGAAATCCATTTTTAGAAACAAAAACCCTAGATTCTTTTTGTTTCTGCCCTTTCTTCTCCCTCTTTCTGTAATTTCAGAATTAGGGCTTTTAAATTTAGATTTATATGGTTTGTATAGTCATAAGGCATCCAACCCATGGGATGAATTTCATAGTCAGATCCCAATCCATGTTGGCCCTTGCGTCGATCTAAAAAAAATACAGATTTTTTTTCGTCGGTGCGCTCTGCGTAACATAGCGCACCAGTGCGCTTTGTTATACCAGCGCACTGCGAAAGTACAATGATAAAAAATAAAAAAAGAAAATATGTTTTTATCAGTGCACCATATGTAGCATATGGTACCATTTCACTATTTCATTATGGCGCACCGCAAACATGTTGTTTTGCAAAAAAAACCATTTTAGAAAAAAACCCTACATTCTTTTTGTTTCTGCCCTTTCTTTTCCCTCTTTCTGTGATTTCAAAATTAGGGATTTTCAATTTATATTTATAGGGTTTGTATGCTAAATATAAGCCTAAGACATCCAACCCACAGGAGGACCTACATAGTCGGATCCTGATCCATGTCGGCCCTTGCGTAATTTTTTTTTTATTTTTTTATTTTTTTTTAAATTTATTTATTTATTTTTTTCGGTGCGCCCTGTGTACTTGAGCACACTAGTGCGCTATATTATCCCAAGGCACCACGCAATTAATGTGATAAAAAATTAGAAAAAAAAATATTTTTTCTTTGTGCACCATTTGTAAAATATGCAGCCGGTGCGCTATTTCATTATGGCGCACTGCGAACGTTCTGTCTCGCAAAAAAAAAAAAAAAAAAACCAAACTTACATTCTTTTTGTTTCTGCCCTTTCTTCTCCCTCTTTATGTGATTTCAAAATTATGGCTTTTCAATTTAGGTTTATAGGGTTTGTATTGCTAAATATAGACCTAAGACATCCAACCGACGGGACGATTAGCATAGTCGGATCCCAATCCATGTAGGCCCTTGCATGAATTAAAAAAAACAGATTTTTTTAATCGGTGCGCCTGGCATAACATAGTGCACTGGTGCTCTGTATTGTTCAAGTGCACTGCATAAGTAATGTGATAAAAATTAATAAACAAAATTTTTTATCGGTGCTCCATATGTAAAATATGGCACCGGTTTATGCTACAAAAAATAACACTAGACGATTTTTATTATTTTATCATGGTTAACCGGTGCAGTGATTGACATGTAACGCACTGGTGCTCCTTGTTGACATAGAGCATCGTACGGTCTATTATACTGCTTGTGCGGTGCGTTTGGAAGACAGCCACGCACTAGCGTCGGTGCGTACACCATGAATGGAGCATCGGTTTCTTGAGATTTTTTTTTTTACTTGAAAAGCTGACAATTTATTTATAAATATATTAATGAATGATATGGTACAGGTTTGAGATTGATAAAGAAATGACTGACAAGAGATCAAGTAACAAAAATGCTGATAACACATCAAGAAAAACAAAAAAGGCAAGTTTTTTGTAAATTTTTTACAAAAATTATTATTTTTGAACTATATGTAAGTTTAACTAATATGTATTGTTTACTGTGTATCATGCAAAGCCACAAAATGATGAAGCTCGATAAGATTATTTCTGATCTAGGACCAGAAGAGCGTAAAAGCTTGACGGAAAAATTGCAAAAGGATGAATCAGGTGTATGAAAAAATTACTATTAATCCAATATGAGTTTCTTTTTTTAGTTTTCATTAATAATATAATTAAAATTATTAGATAACATGTGTGAAACAATCTATTAATTCACATCTATTTAATGTCTATTATGTGACCAACACCGTAAAATGAATGTTGTTCAAGAAAAGAAAAAGATAGAACATAAATGAAAATGAATTATCTTAGCTCACAAGATCTGGGAGGGAGGAGGTTAACGAAGGGGAAAACTTTTACAAAAGTTTGAGGGATCTAGTGGAACAAATGTATAGATGTTCTTTCCACTTACAATACAAAAACCAATCCAATGATTCCAAGAACCAAATTTTATCTAAACTACAAGAAGAGTTTCCAGAGAATTGGTTAATGAGACATGTCAGACTTCTAATAGCAAAAACGTAAAAAAAGAAGAAGGAATGAAAAAGTAATATTCCTTTAGATGTTTGTCTAGAATTATTTATAAATATCACTTTTGTTATAATTACTTTTCATATATCAATATAAAAATTAAATAGTTTATTGTCATGTTACATTTTTAGGAAGATTATAAGAATCTCAAAAGATGAACGAGCTGATGTCAGAAATATGTTAGTAGGAATGTCCAAAAAGGTGTACAAGGAGATGGTCAAAGAAATGGACAAAATTGCATCATAGGAGGAGCCATCTCAACAACAATGTGCTTCAAATGTAATATGTAATCATTGAATTTTTAGATAATTAGGTACAATAAATAAACAATTTAGCATTAAATATTAATTTTCAAGTATTTTCTTGCAGAAAAGAAAAGAAAATGGAACCCATTCAACATATAAAACAGGACGACAAGGAAGAAAATGATTGATATCTAAGTTTGTGAGTAATTGTTACTTCCTTATAACAACTTAACTAGATTTCATTTTTGTATTTTTTAAGTTGTTTTACGAAAATAATCATTGAATGTCTTCAAACAGGTGCTAACATACAAAGAAAAACCATCAGAGGAATTGATTGAAATTGGGTTAAATATGGGTTGTGAGTCTATGTTGGCATATCAGAACTTAATTGTGGAATTTGTAAGCATATATCGATCTTGTTTTACTTAGATCCATCTATAATTAATAGAAAAAATAAATATTTTATATTAAATATATGATTTTTTATGGGGTATCAAACTTGCAGGAAACAAAGTATGGCACTGCGTCAACAGATCAAATCTTGAAAGATGGCATGTTACATGGTTTTGAAAGAATGTGTATAGTTTATGAGTCAATTGTTGCATTGATAGTTTATGTATATTATTTAATATTGAAATTTTCATTATTCTCACCAATGTATATACACTCATTACAGTTTATTTTTATGTTTGTAGATGGAAGGTGAAGGGGAAGAAAACAATCAACATAGTGAACAAAACATTCCTGAAAATAACCCAAGTCATGGAAGTAGCTCTAGCAGTGACAGTAGTTCAAGCAAATAATGATGATCACTATGTTTGGATATCAAAGCAAGGAGTTGTATTTTTTAAAAAATGTCTGTGAAATCAAACATTTTCTTTAATGTAATGGACATAGCGTCCCAATTGAAAGATAAAGGGATACCAATAACTATCCCATTTTGTATGACAAATAATGTCTTATATATATATATATATATATATATATATATCTAATAAAAAATGTTTTAATTTATTCTATTGCATTCTCTATTGTCGCTATTGCGTTCTCCATTGTTGTTCTCATATGCACTAATAAAAATTTAATTCATATGAATATTGTTATAAGATATATATGTGTCGAATTTTGTTGAATAATGAATTTTAAAAAATCACAATAATTATGATATGATATAACAAATTAATCCAAACATCACATTCAAATGCATTAATAAAAATTTAATTAATATAAATATTGTTATAAGATGTGTCGACTTTTGATGAATAATGAATTTAAAACAATCACAATAATTGCACTATCATAGGTTGATATTTAAAAAAAATACAAAATGAAATCGTTGCGTGTATTCTTAAATGCACTGGTGCGTTCTTACGATCTATGGGCACCACAAAAATACCAAAACCAGTTAAAAATATCGAGGCATTTGTGCGGTTACGCTCCTATGCGTTTATGTCTATATACACATTGGTGCTGTTTTACGACCTATGAGCACCACACGAATATCGATACCAATTATAAATTTCGGTGCATTTGTGTGATACTATGCACTGGGGCATTTTTGTGTCTATAAGCAGCGGTTGATTTGGATGAAGTATAGGCACCGCACGAATACCGATACCAATTATAAATCTCGGTGCATTTGTGTGATACTGCGCACCGGGGCGTTTATGTGTCTATACACACTGGTGTATTTGTATGACATATTTGCACCTCACGAATATCGATACCAATTATAAATCTTGGTGCATTTGTGTGATACTGTGCACCGGTGCGTTTCTATAAGTCTACGCACCGACGCATTGATACGACCTATGGGCACCGCTCAAATCCCAAGACCAATTTGAACGGCCCCGTGCATTGTATCACCAACACTATGCCCGGTGCTATTTTATACCTTAATAGCCCGGTGCATTCCCTTTCGACTGCCCCAGGGCTCCGCCTACAGGTACGCACCGGTGCGTTAAATCCTGATTAGCACACCGATGAAAAAAACATCTGTAATAACCTTCGGCCACCCATTGTTTTTTAGTTGTGTTGAATTTCTGTTAAAATCTCCACCAGTACCTCTGTAACCATAAATGGATGTGGTAACATATGTTTTTTTGACAATTTTGGCCAATTTTATAACACTAAAAACCTCCTTTATAATCTCCGCAAGAAGGTCTTTTCCTTGTAGTGTTCCATCAAAGTTTCTTAGACAAATTCCTATTGATATAGACCTTAAAAATAAGGCTCCTTTGGTATTTAGGTGATCGAGGAGAGATCCATGGTTAAGAAAATGCTTCATGTCCCTTTACCATGAAGTATCCCTTAGGGATGAAGATAGTATTTCATTGCTACATAGACCTATATTTTTCTCCCATATGGGTTTGATTATAAGGTATTCATCGTTAGAATCATCTATCAATTGGAACATGAATTCCCCCCACACTATCTGAGTTTTTTTGTAATTGACATCACATTCTTAAGTGGTAAACATCTAATTCCCTCACCATTCACCTAAAAATCATTATTTGAACAAAGTTATAATCACAGGGCAAGGGACCACAATCTTGATCTGATTCCTAAGGATGTTTGGCTTTAACATACTTGAATATTGTGAAGAATCATTTATTAATAGGTGGGAATTTCAACTCAATTCCCTATAGATTACTTCTCAGGAATTCAATGCCCTTATTCACTTTTGTATGTTATTATTTCCATGAGTGACATGTCAGAGGTGAAAGTATGCAACATGCATTCAACATTGGGTTTGGGTATTTTTAACTATTTTCATGTTGGATATAATATCCTTCATATGTTTGAACAAGATATATCCTTTATCATTCCATTTGAATGTATCTTCCTTTTTTATCAAACTTTGTAAAGGTCCAACAATTTGCAAGATGGAGAACGAACATTCTTACACAATTTATTTTACTATAAAAGGATTGCATGAATTTCTTGATGTGTGGGTATGATAGAATTTTGGATAGATTGAACACACTCTATATATATGTGTATTCATTCTTTGAATATTAAGTCACCTAACGAATTTCCATCCAAAGTGTTTACAAGTTTTTTCTTAGGGTTCAACGATATGTAATATTTGTAACACTGCTTGAAGATTTGGGTCAAGTGCTATATGTGGTTTGTTTTGTTTTCCAAGAATCCATGTCCTATAAGTACATGAATACATTCTTTTTTATCAACCATCTAAGGGAAAAATCCATAGCTATTTGAAAATTGTCCTCAATGTTGATGATACCAATTCGTACTCTCTTGTATGTGAAGGTTGGAAACTTGGTGTAGAATGCATCTTTCATCTATCCTCCTTGGAGACCAACACTTGATTATATCCAAAAAATTCATCTAACAGGATGTGCTCCATGGAAGGAAAATTGTGCTTTCCTTTTCATAGGATCAATTCAAACTTTTGAAGTTTATGTGTAGATGGATCCCACCTTACTTCTTCCACACTAGTACTAATTTGGCTACCCAAGAAGAAATTCTTACTTGAAAATTCTGGCATCTAGAAGTTTTTTAAGATCCTTGTGGACCTATGCTTCTAGGGATAAAGGAATTTTCCTAAGATTTTATTGGAAGGGTTTAAAATTTGGTTTATGGGGAATGACATGTTGATAATTTTTGTTTCATAAGTTTTTGTCCCATCATATGTCTAGGAGAAGGAGAAATGATACTTCTTCAAACAATGATGGAACTCTTGTGTTTTTAATTCAATATAGTTTATTTTGAGGTTCATGTTCCTAGGGTTCTTAGAGGTTCCTAGATTATTTTGTTAGTAGTTTAGGATGGAATTTGTGGTGTTAGTGTTAACAAGCCTTTGGAACCTATTTCATAAATAAAAATATTGTTCCATAGATGAAATATTTTATTGTATAACATTGGATATGACATTCAATTCCTCATTTATGACCTTTTTCTGGTATAAAATTTTCTAGGGAACTCGATTCCTAATTTTATTTGGAACTATGTAGCTCATCATTGATTACCATATCCCTTAAGGTTTCCTTATCAGTTAAAAATTGAATTATCTAGGAATCGTCATCAAATACTCTTCAATTTGTAACATTGCCAGGGAACAAGGGCCTAAAAAGTAGATCTACTGAAAATGTACTCTATTAGCCTTCAATATTAGTGCCATTCCCAAAAATCAGAACCAAAAATATGATTCATTAACAACATACCTTCGAGAGGTTCATAACTTCTTGTCATTACGTGCAAGTCCTTTTGGAGCAGTTCTCTTGATGGTAATGATAGAATTTTTTCATGGAAACATCATCTAGATCTAAGGTCAAGTTGGACAGTGGTGGTTCAATGATCTTGGGTGAGAAGTTTGGTCTCTTATTTAAAGGCCTATAATGGATAATATTAGATGTTCCCTATAATAATTTTCTTTTGATATCAATCAACTCATTGATGATTTTATTCATTAATCTTTGGATACCTCCAAATTTAGGAAACTCCCTATTTCTATCTTCACCCTTATGCAAGATTTTTTTGGTGTTCAATCGTCTTCTTGGATTTTTCCTTTTTACATGGTTTTCTTTCTAACCTATCATCTCCAAATCAATTATGTTTTTTTAGTGACCATTTATATGAGGGTTTCCTTCCTAGATATTTTGACCACTTAGTCATAAAAATGTGCAAGACATTGGAAATGATTTCTTTCTAAAGGTTGGCTAAAGACTATGTCCCTTCTTTATATCCGTTTAATTGTGAAATGAATATTTACACAAATTCCTTACCTTTTCCATAATTTCCAAAACTAGAGTGGTAAATTCCACTAAGGCCATGTTTGTGATTGGCTTGCCATATTTTAGAAGAAATATGGTCTAAAATACATTCCAACTAATGATATATCTGGTGGGAAAATTGAAGTACCATGTGGATTACTTATTCTCAAACATATATGTGAAAAGTTAGCATTCAACATACTAATGTTGCACATTCATCAAATATATATCATAATGAATTGTTTTACATTAGGCCTTAAGCTCTCTAAAGTATCTAAGTCATTCTTAGGAATAACTTATTAGGGTATTTGGGAAAATTGTGAGCTACACTAGGAATATGCATCATGTCCTTGGCTAACTAGGATTATTTAAATACGCCATATTATCCTTGAAGAGAAAAATTTCTTCAGAGGCCCTTGGGCTTGGTCTGCTTTCTTCATATTTATCAAAATCATAAATCATACTATAATATTCATCCCATCCCTCTAATTCTTATTAAAATAGGTTGAAAGGGGATGGAGGGATTTAGTTATGGGCATGAAAGATATCGAAGGAGGATAGATCTACTAATTATTCAACGTGACACATTAATTTACGACTTCTTTGGGACCTCATGGGTGTTGTTATCCTATTTATATAAGGGAGAAGAAGGGTGGTACGAAACATGCCAACTACCCTAGTGAATTGACACATGATATGCCTAAATAGGTTTTCCTCACTAACTAGGATCTTGATTTCAATTTTTAAGAAAAAGTAACTTAACAATTTTTTTTTTAGAAAAAGAAGCTTGCCAAAGAGAATTAAACCCAAGACCTCTATTCTCATAAAGTAACTTTACACCAAGTGAGATAGTAAAAGGATTATGTAATTGTTTGAAAGGAGGAAGGGTTTTTTTTTTCTTACTCTTCGATGCGTGTGCTTTTTCCTGCAAAAAAAACAAAAAAATCCGTGCAAAAAAAAAGAAGTACAAGCCTTACGACAGAACGTTAGATTTACGGTTAGTCTTATTGACAACTATCCCTTCTCTTGCTATTTCTAATTCCCTGAGATCGCACAAAGATGCGGGGAAAGAGCATACATAGTAGAAAAATCTCGTCTTCCTATTTCTGATTTGCCGAGATTGCACATAACACAAAGAAAAGAGAATACACAGAGAAGAGGGTATAGATCCGGTAATAAAACTATAAACCAAATAAAGAGAGGGAACCAAAATAAACAAAAAGGATTAATAAATATAACTGCAAAAAATATACTTTATACCTCCAGATCTAAAATGACATAAATTGGGCAACCGGAAAAATTTTCGCATGAAATGAAAGGGGTTCCTAAATGTAACAGAAATTTAGAACACAACAAAGCAACTATCTCAGCTTGAAAGTGGTCGAAAATAGTAGATCTGGAAAATGACAGTCACATGCAGTCAAACCGGCTTCAGATTTGGATAAAAAACAGATTCAACCCTCAAAATGGCTTTGATACCATGTAGGAATTTACAGGGTAAGTTCCTTAGATAAAAAACCAAAGGTCACCGCTCACAAATAGATTTCAAATCCATACACTAGTATTTGACGTGGTTAAAACCCTCGAAGAGGGAAACAATCCACAACCCGAGCCAATGCGTCCACTTTAGGAAATTCATTAATATAAAGAAAGAAAATTTACATAAGCTTATCTCATAGACGGTTACTGGACAAATGAACCTCCATGCTCTTTAAATAGAGATCATGGACCAATCGGGTGTTAATCCATGGATCAAGTGTCGGTAATACTGAGGAGAGAGTGAACCGTAAGATCACTACATATCGTGATTGTCAGATTATAAGTTACAAATGTACATAGTAAAGAAACACACTTTACCTAACTCTACACTAGACCAAGTTATACTTAAATATTTCTTGTGTGTCGGAATATGCTAGTAGCTTTAATATGTTCTTAGGAAGGTTTATATATAAATTCATATTTGTACCTAATATTATTTATTTTTGAAGGATATTGTGATAATATTGGGAAAATTGTGAAGATTTGTAAAAGAAGATAATCTAGGGACTTGATCCCTACTACAGGAGGATCAATATTGGAGAAAAAATATCATGAAATTATTGAGAGATTCTTGAACTCCGATGATTGAGAAAATCTAGGAATGTGCTTCTTGTCATTTAATGCAAAGTCCTAGTGTTGGGAACCAAATCCACTATTTGAGATATTTTGGAGGGTAAAGCTTCCTCCTTTCAAGGGTAATGCTTCCTCATCATTTTGTATAAGTACCTATTCGAATTGGCCTCTAGGTGCGTGTATTTATTTGTCTTATTGTGGAGAAAACTTATTGTTTAGCAGCTCCATTTTATTTTCTTGCATGGATGTACTTGGACTGACTCAATAATGAATTTTGGTGCAATTTTTAGCTTCTAAGGCTTGGTTTCTTCCATAGGACTCTGAGTCCTCCTTGGGCTTGGTAATCTGTTGGGTCAATTTACTGTTGTAAACTAACACAAGTATTTATTATCAATATGGGTTATTGGAACTTAGAAGCATCCCCAAAGTATATGGGTTTCAGTTGTGATCAATTCAGAAGATAGTTTATTGATGACTAGGGAAATGCATATTACAAATATAAATCTAACTTAAACAATTTCTAAATTCAGATGTGTAATTAGAAGTAGAAGAATCTCCTAACTTAAGAGATTTGTTTGTCCTTCTCTTAACAAGATTACCATGTGAATTAGAAATCAAAACCTACTTAACTAAACAATAGATTAAGATACATGAAGTCATAATTGAAGATGCTCTTCACTAAAGAGGTCCTGATTGTCCTTCATCATATATTCATTTATCAGTTATACTATTGTTAAAACAAGAATTTAGAAAAAGAAGGAAAGATGAATCTTAGTTTTTACTCTCTTAATAAGATAGAAGAAGTATTTAACTTTAAATACTTGTTTGTCTCTTCGTATGCAGAATAGAAATGAGATTAAGATCCATCAGCAATCATGTAAAATCATGTAAAGATGAATTCTAAATTAAGATCTTGATTAGATAGAAATAATGCTTAAATTTAAACATTTTTTTGTCCTTTCATATGCAGGTTAAGAATGATCATTAGATTCATCAATACTTGGAAATAACCAGCATAAAAAAATTAAACATAAGCAAGCTAATTTAGAAATTGCAGCTACAAAATAAACTAAGAAGTGCACTTAGCTCGGTGTGGGGGCTCTCCACCCTTGCCTCGCACACTGAAGGTAAATTCAGCTACTTAAGACTTCAATCAATCAAATAGTATGTAACAAAATCAAATATGATAGAACATATCTTCAATTATGTCTCCAAGTCTTAGAAATAATAATAATAAGTCATACAAGTTCTACATGTTTCAATGGTTCACAAACTTGGTATAAATAGAGAAATAATAAACAAACTATGCTAAAATATCTCTAAAAACCTTATCTTATCCTAATATCATCCATCTAGGTAGAACTCATCTAATTGGTTACACCAAATCTAGAAAACTCTCAAAATATTCTCTTTCTACCCTATTTTCTAGGGATTCCTGAAAAACAGGTCATGTTTGACCAGCGTTGACTGGGCCTGTTTTAACTCGGTTTGACCGAACCAATAGGTGTAAATCCAATATTAGTTCCAAATATTTCTAAATATGTGCTTAGCTCATGCCTAGGTGTCCTGTAAGTATGACATCAATGAAGCCATTACGGGAATTTCCAGATCTGTCCAAAAATGCTCTTAAAACCCAATTTTTACTAAAATTTCTAAAAATTGAAAAAAATAATTTATTTGCTTGAATATACATAATAAGGTTAAAATAGGTCATAAATGGATGATATAAAGTGGAAAATGATAGAAATTAGGTGGATTTTAATAAGAAAAATTTGATAAAAAACGAGGGCCAACATCTCCCCTTTGCTTACTCTCAAGCATGTCCTCATGCTTGCCTTTGTCTCCTTGACCTTCTGCTTTTGTATGATGACTACCCTGCTAATGTACTTGTGAATCTGGCTCCTGATGTTGAAGCTTCCCGATGAGCTACCTGTAAAAGGATGTCAAGACCCTCATGTCTTTTTCTCTCTTCTTTGTACATGTGATCTAGACTTTTGAATACTTTTGGATGAGAGAGAAAAAAAAATATTCTGAGTTTGGCTTTAAAAATACCCTTTTTGGAAGATAATTTGTCAAAATTCCTTTTAGAACCGAGTTCTCAACACCTTCATGTTTGCTTTTAACCTTCTCTGCCTTTGATGAACACCATAATTTCAAATAAAATCTTATTATGCTTTCAGAGATCCTCAAATTTTGAAATGAACAATCCACTAAAAATCAATTTTGAAGATATTGCTCTCTGTCCTTCAAAATCTTTTAGAAAATGATTTTTTTTTTTCAAAAATAGATTTTGGAAAACAATTTGTGTCCTATCGAAATTGGAAATACCTTGTATGCAACAGAACCATTCATTTAATTCCTTTGAGAAATCGAATTACCAACAATATGTCTCTTTCTCTTTTCGATACACAATTCATCTCCAACAATGAAATTGATTTTTATTTACCTTTAAGTCTTCAATTTTGTGACTTCTGAGATGCAACAATTTCTGTGTCTTCTGAATGAAGAATTCCCAAAAAATATTTAGTGTACATATCCTCACTATTCTGCAAGTTGATTTTTAAATCTCTTCTTTTTGCACAATAAAATTTCTCTGTTATAGTGTTAAAAGGAGTTCTCTGCTGTTTAAAAACTGATAGAATGTTTGATCTCTCTGTGTTCAAAGACCATAAAAACACTTTAAAAATGTTTTTACTGCTCCATAACTCATATTTCAATCTCTGTTTTGCCAAAATTTTCTCAAAAATTCCGTCTCTTTTTTAAATTCTCACTATGCATATGTAAATTCGGCAAATTTTCCATCGTATGTATGAGAATAGGCATAGTTTCTTCTCTCTATATGTATAAAAATCTCACTGGAATATGAGAAATGAATGAATTTTCCACTGTGTATATGAGAATGAAAAGAAAATATACCCACTTGTATAAATAATGAAAGAATTTCATTCGCTGTTGTTGGTGTCCCGTGATTTGGCAGATTGGTATACCAAATGACAAGGCAACATAAAAACCAGTATCTGGAGCCCTAGGACCTAGCCTTCCTAGACTCAGAGAGGGATCTCTCTATTTGTTTGCAAAGATATAAACTTGTTTGCTTTAAAGGGTTGATTTTAGGCTAGTTATTAAGTTTGGGGTTTTGTTGTTTGTTTTGGTTGGGCATAATGATCAAGAAGCATAGATAGAATGAGGAAAGTCTCTAAGTAATTTGGGAAATGGAGTCAAATGAAAGTGGGAATAAGTTCACACTCCGGATGCGGATGCTTAGTTACGCGCAGAGGCCACTAGGCCTGGTTCTTCTCCCAAGGCAATTCACTTGGGGTGGCCACATGGCCCCCCATGGTGCCTTAAATGCAGTCTTCATTACCCATCTGAGATGGGCATTTAAACCTGTTCGCCGTCACCTCCTATGCCTTGGTCAGTGCACACGATATCAAATGGCGCATTCCCGTTCGAATTCTCCAGATTGCTTCGTCGATGGCCACCGTCCTCTGTCGCCACTAAGCTCGCTCTGCCCGAGAGGCTCTGCTACTGGTGGGGAGAGAACAGCTACAGGTCGACGGTGCGCGTTGCATTGCTGCTTGGAAACCGTTCCAGGCTTCCACTACACGCACAGTAACTTCTGTCCGATTCATTTCAATTCTCAAGCTCCTCCTGTTTTTGTTGGTCATCTTACTCCTATAATTGCAGCTCCCTCCAGAGTTTGGGTGGATTCTTCTGCGAATTTCACCATGCCCAGACTAAGGCAGTGAATGTCTTGCAGGAGGGGAGCTTCTCGGGGAAGATCCATGGGCGAGCGCCCTCCCCACAGCTCCAATGTTGACCTCCCCTTGGAGCCTTCTGCAAGGCGTCCGGCTCAGAACTTCTCAGACCCTCCTGGTCTTCTCCGTGACTTCCATGCTACGGCGCCTCCTCTGTCTTTCCCTCCGCCCCTTGCTCCCCCTGCTCCTCCTTTGTCCCCGTCCCTGCCTCACGTCGCCGCCTCCACTCCTTCCCCTGGCAGTCGGTTCCTCAGACAATCCACGCAACATACTGAGTTGCGCTTCGACTATGCGTTTGACCGCCCTATCACTGTCTTCTTAACAGTCACGCTGAGTGAAGAACTCCC
This sequence comes from Pinus albicaulis, assembly GCA_034641835.2. Classification (NCBI taxonomy): domain Eukaryota; kingdom Viridiplantae; phylum Streptophyta; class Pinopsida; order Pinales; family Pinaceae; genus Pinus; species Pinus albicaulis. The sequence goes on from CM076570.1 coordinate 764,498,366, forward strand.
CTTCCCTCCTGCCTCGCACCCTAGTCACTTGCAGACTCCTTCTGCGCCCGCCTTTGTCCCTCCTTCTGGCCCTGAACCTGCTCCGTTCATTCCCTTTTTCGGTGCTCCTCCTGTCCCCGTCCCTTCTTCCTCGGGACCTTTTAATTTGCAGATGGACGCAGGCCTGTCAGGCGAAGAAGAAAACAAGATTGACGAAGGGGACCTGGACAATCAGTATGGCTGCAGAATTATGGAGGAGCAAACTGCTTCAGATTAATTGCTCACTCACTTCCATGACCAGTTTCCAGTATGAACTCTGCTTAAAATTTTTTGCAAGGTTTAGCGTTTCTATGATAACTCATAGCAGATATAGCTGCATGCATATTTTGTATCTCTCTAGCTTTCTTATGCTGAATATAGTTAACTCTTCGCCGGTTTCCCAGTTACTGGGCGGTGCAATCACTTACAATCGAACTGGTTTCCCGTTTATGGGCAGTTCCATATCTAGACTCATTGTGGCAATCAAGCCCGGTCTCAGGCTTCCTCAGCTGAGCCGTGGCAGTTTTGTAATTTTATGTTCATAATAGAAATAGCCGTTATAATTTAAAGAAAAGTGAGATAAGTTCATTAATGGATTGGGGAGTATCATAGGGAAAATCTAACTTGGCCAGTGGATCTTCAAATTTTTTAGGGTAATGAGATGGAAATTAATTGTAAGAATGAGAAGTAGGGTAAAGGGCAATAAAGGATCCTTTATCATATGTACTTCTCAAAAAAGGGAATTAAATATCACAAAAGATGAAGAGGCAATCAATAGACAGGGAAAACCATAAACTATACAATCCACACTTCAGAAAATGATAATTCAAGACAAACTTTTCCAATGAAATATAAAAGGTGAGAAACCCATTTAACTTCTAGTGATTTCACCTTCAAGGACATAAAAAACTTAAGGCACACATATAACTGTAATCAGAGAAGCGGGAACTCCTAAACATCCTTGATTATAGTTATGATGATCTCTAAAACAATTAGTTAAGCAAGTACAAAGGGTATGATCGAAACAAAACCTCTTTGGCAGACTTTAAAGACTGGTACTTTAGAGAGAGACTTCAAAAAACAGTGCTTTAGTGGCAACAAGTAAGCAGGGATAACCATAAATCATGCTTGATAACAACTGTATTCAACTATTTATGAAATAAACAAGCTTAGGGGGTCTAGAGAGAAATTAAGAATTCTCTAAAATGTCCTAGTAGAAGAAAACATTAAGGCAGTGTAGAACAAATAGAACTAAGGTGCTTTCAAAATACATTTCTTAGTCTAAAAATTTTATTCTACTGCAAGATAGAAAGGTGGGAACATAATGAAAACAAGAAATAAAAATAACAAATTAAAAGCACTTCACCAACAACCAAGCTCAGGGATCCAATGTGTTAGTCAGCTATAAAATTTGTCATATCAAATGATAGCTAAATCATTTTTGAAGCCTTCAAGAAACAAGTCTTATTGCTAAAAAATGTTATCTCTTGAAGACTCTTGAAGGCCTCATGCCCTTTTTCTAAATCTTCTCCGCTGTTTCCATTTTAAACTTAGAAATTCTGCTGATTCCATAGAGGAAAGATTGCTGCAAAACACCCTTTTCCCTTTTTCCACTTCAAACTAACCTTCATTTTTACCCCTTTCATTCCCATGGAATTCTTCTATTTTCTATTTTTTTCCCATTTCCCCTTCATAAAAAACCTCTTTACAGAGTTTAAAACTCCTTTTTAACTCTGCCAAAATCCTCAAAATCCCTTTAAAAACCATTGAAAATCCATAAAAACACACTTTTTTATTACAGGCTTTAGCCTTGATAAGCCCACAAACCCTTCCACACACACATATGCCTTAGCTGCGGGTCCAACGGCAGAATATTAAAAAAACATGGCATCGGAAAAATATAACGCGCAAGTTTGTTTTTTACTTTTGTTAAAACTTCCAAATACGGTGTCGTATATTAAAACTCCCGCCTCCTCCACCTTATTCATATGAATTATGCCCCGGGACCAAGCGTTAAGGGTCCCCCAGGCGTAATGCCTCAGAGTTTTCATTTGGGTGCATTTATGTTTTCCCCACCTCCAATTGCCATGGCGATCACATAATCGCATTGGCCGCATAATCGCATTGGCCTCCTCGATCGTTTGCCATCACGTGGCCATGATCGCGCGATCCCCGATTCATTCCCCGCCGTTGATCTGACCCTTGATCAACGATCCGCATCTAATCGCATCAGAGATTTTCGCAACATCCTCCCTCTTTCCTCCTCTGATCATGAGTCCTCCGATTGTATCTGGGCCATCCACGTGTCTGGATCGGATGGTCCCAGATCATTCCCACATTATTTCATCACCCTACGCCTTCCACCAAGAGGATTTTAAACGTGTAATCCCCACCGTTGATCTCTGCGCGATCAACGGTTATGACTTATTTTTCCCTCTACTCTTCTTTTAACCTCTGCAAATGGATCTACACCGTTGGATGATGCCATCCAATGATCACGCTTCTCCCCACACCCTCCAAAGCAGTTTACCTAATAAACGCAGGATTTTATAACATGTTTGTTGTATTTTTCAGGTTTTAATGGTTTATCCATTATGTTAAAGAAAGGCTGAAGGCCGGGAATGATGATTCTCATGCCTTCGATTCATAAAAGGAAACCATTTGCAAGGTTCAAAATCCACCTCTCGTCGATGCTTCATGGGAATTGATGCCTTGTAAGCCCTGTGCAGCCCTGCACATCAACAAGACACAATATTATTTGATCAAAACGAAGAGTATCAGTGTCAAAGGTCCAGACATAGCAGAATTGAAGGATTAAACATTAATTTAATGGATTATGGCTAAAGGTTGATTATCAAAAACCTAAGCCATTGAATTAAACACAGTTAAAGGGAAATCCATGATATTTATCAGACAGAGGATGCCTCCACTGCCTCGTCAGAGGAAAATTAATTCCTCTCAGCTACCACAGTTCCACCTGTAGCCACAAGCATTCAAACGGAGGCCGAAGTTATTGATCAAAATAAGATATTTTCCTCAACGCAGCCGAATAGTTAATCCTGCTAAAGAAATTTAATGCAAAAAATATCAGCAGAGTTACTACAACATGACACAGAGCCTTAAAAGTCAACAAAAGCTCCCACCGAGCTTAAATCTTAAATGTAAATCAATTAATACAGTGAGAATATCTGTATGCTTCTCCATTGAGCCCCTCAAAGGCCGAGAAGTCATTAGTTTGTATTGATTGACCTAGGAGATCCTTTATCAGATCCCACCTCCTCATTCTTCTATAAATACTTCTATAGAAGATGAGAAATAGAGGGTTGGTTGGTTGGTTGATCACTAGTTGTAATATTGAAACTCTCTTAAATAATACATAGTCCGTTGAAGTTGAAGAAGAAATTGAATTTTTGGAAGTCCTGATGATGTTGTTGCATGCTTTATCTTGAGAAGGCTCTATCATTGGATCCTTGAGCTTGGCTGTTGGTGAATTATTCTAAACTATTTAATTTTTTTCCCCTGTTTTCATTATGTTACATAATTTCTTACTACAGTAGGATGAAATTTTTAGGCTAAGAAATGACTCCTGGAAGCACCTTAGACCTGTTTGTCCTTCACTGTTTTATGTTTTCTTCTGCTGAGGTATTTTAGAGGCTTAAATATTTCTCTTTAGTCCTCATGCTCGTTTATTTCTTTAATAAGTTTGAATAGTTGGTTTCAGCGTGATTTATGGTTCTCCCTGCTTGCCTGCTACCACTTAAAAACTATTAGTGAAATCTCCCTTTGAAGTATCTTTGTTTATAGTAAGCCAAGGAGGTCTGTTTTGATCATGCCCTTTGTCCTTGCTTAAACAATTGTCTTAAAGGTCTTTTATAGTTGCGATCATAGATGTGTTAGGTGTTCCCTCTTCTATGACTGAAATTATCAGTGAATCTTTTATGTTTTCTAAGTCATTTGAAATAAAATCTTTGAGGAAATAGGGTGTTCCCCGAATCTTAGATTTCATTTTGAAATTTGTCTTGAAGTCATTATTTACTTAAAGAATGTTGTTAGAATTTATGGTTAGCCCTGTCTATCAAATATTTCTTTATTTTTCAAGTTATGTTTTCAAGTTCCCTTCGTTGAGAATCAAATTTCTCTTTTCAAATCATTGATGTCCATCTCATTCCAAAACCAAAGGATCCTGCGGCCAAGTCAGATTTGCCCTCTGATATCCCTTATCCATTGATGAGTATGTTATGACCTCTTCTTGACTCCATTACCCAATGAACCAGATGTTTCTCCATTCTATATACCTTTCCTAGACTTTTCATGTTCTGTTGTATCAATTCAACCAAACAAATAAACAAACACTTGCACTTAATAACTAGTCTAAAACCAATACTCAAAGCACACAAGATAAACATTTGCAAACAAACATTTGAGAGATCCCTCTCTGAGAACAGGAGGACTAGATCCTGTAACTCTAAAGACTGGTTTTTATGTTGCCTTGTCTTTTGATTTGCCAAACTATCAAAACATGGGACACCAACATAATGGCGATCATGATGGGATGATTGAGTTCATAGTTTCTTAGCAGGCTCTTATAAACTCATTAGTCTTTCAAACAACCATAGAAACTCAGAAAAACCCAAAATATTTAGTTTGGCTTCATAATAAACATGGTGGTGGAACCATAAAATTTTTTACCTTTACAAAAGCTAAATTTTTTTCCACCTGGTGACTCCACTGGCCTCAAAAAGGCCTATTACCCTTACAGTCCTTGTAGACTCCCTTGGAAATGCATTGAGAAAACCCAATCATGTTGTTGGTGGACAACAAATTTCAAAATCTTCCACCTGGCGACTCCACAATCCCAAAAGACCTAATGACTCCACTGCCAGAAGACTTTGAACTGGTTGAAAAAACACAGTGACCTCTTTATTTACAAACATGGATCTAAGTATGGACAAAGAAGATAAAATAAACACATTATTGGACCTAATTGAGAAAATAGTGTACATACTTGATAAAAGATTGGAAAAGCATGAGGATGATATAGATGTTGATTATCTAGAACAACCTACATTTTTCCCAGATCAAACACAAACTCAACCATTACAAGACCTAGACAATGAGCAATATATAGATGCTGATCAAGACTTTATAGAAGAAGGTGAGCAAGACTATAGAGAAAACAATAAAGAAAAGCTACTGATCATGATGGAAAAAATGGTGTACATTCTTGGGAAAATAATTGAAGGGTATGAGGCTAATTCAAATGGCGATGATCTAGAGCAACCCATGCTTCTTTCAAATCAAGAACAAACCCAACCATTACAAGATAGGTTTGATGAACAAGAAAGCAATGAAGAAGGTTGTCAGGAAACTCCTTATTGCCTACCTATTTCTTGTACTATCCTATTAAGAGAACTTCATGATCAAATTGAAAATACTTATAGTGAGAAGTGCCCTGAGGAAAACATAAGCCATCTTGAACTCACAAAATCTGAAATAGGAGAAGAGACAACACAACCAGAGTCTCTGCCTTTATGTCATGAATCATTTCATATTATTAAAGAAGAATGGCATCCTGAAAATATACTTGAAATGACTCATGAAACTTATAGTCAAATTGACTGCCATGAAAATCATGAGGAGTTGTTTGAAATTGAAATAGATCAGGAAAAGGAAGAGAATCCTCAAAATTCCCTTGCAAGCACAAGTAATGATTCCCTAGAAGAGGCTCAAGAAGACATCCAACCTCAAAACCAGTTAACACAAGAGGGAGAGGACTGTTGTTCTTATGTCCAAAGTAAAGAGAAAATTCCTTCTCTTTTTACAGAGGAATAAATTGATCAGATATTAAATAAACAGCTAGCCCTCAATTCTTTATTAGAACAAAACACTTATGCTCATTTACCTACTAAATCTTGTTGTCTTGAAATAGAAAATAAACTTGTAGATCTGCTAAAAGAACAAACTGATAACCCAATATGCTTGATTGGTGAAATTATTTATACTAATGATTTTTCAACTTCTAATCAATCTGATGATGATGATGAGCTCCAAACAGAAACTAATCATGTAGGGCAACCAACAGTTGATTGGTGTCATGAATTTCATTATCATTAGCTTGAAAGCAACAAACAGCCAATCCAATCCATCAAAAATAGCTTTCACATAATTGGGAACCGGAAATATATTAGTTGTAATGTTGAGGTTGAGAAGAAAGAGAAATTTCTTGAGCAGGATGAAGATAAAGAGCCTTCTCTTGAAAAGGTTGAGGTAATAAGGGATACCCCTGCTCAAAAACATGATCATCTCTTCACAGAGCATAGTCCACTAAATTAGAGCATACCAGGACTACAAGAGGACAACACTGTGATATATGATGAGTCCCCTAGTTCAAATAGTGATGAAGATGAGGAAGTTTTTCGTTCTCATAAGAATCTTTGCCTTAATCCAGTGGAGAAAGAAGAGATGATCCTGGTTGAAACATATCTTCTAAACACTCGCAACCAGGTATTATTTCCAGATCCCTATGCTAACTTCTTAAAGCCATTTGAAGAAGGGATCAAGGTAATTAGGAGCAGTGTATTACCAAAAGTAAGAAGATTATTTAGCGCTGCTGCTAAGAAACAAAAAGAATGGGAGTGGCCCTGTTTGTCCAGCCTGCCCAAGAAGATGAAGAAGGACCAATCATGGAATCATTTACTGGATTGATTATACTGGAAAAGAGAGTTCATTAGCTAAAACATGTAAATATTCCAAGTTAGATTAGGGTAGGTAGGAATCTCAATAAGCTCAACCTTTGAGCATTTCAGTTAGCTGTTGATATTTTGTCTTGAAAGAAAAAGAAAAATCTAAAAACAATAAAAAAGAGAAAAGAGGGCAGATTGTAAAACAAGAAAGGTACAACCCCATACCAAAAAAGAGAAACAAATTCTGAAAGTGTGCAAGCTTAGATGCCACTCCTGAAAAACACACTCCTAATTAGTCATACTGCCTAATCTTGACTAATTAGTTTTAAATTTACTACTGATAAGATAGTGAATTCAATTTTCCAAACTATTTAATCTTGGCTTATCAGTAGGTAGATTAGGCTAGAAATTAAAGGTTCAAACAAGCTCAAAACCTGAACCTAAGTTTCCAAGCAAGAATTGACTCCAATCTATTTCAAATTCTGAGTCGAAACAAAAGTAAAACTGGTTCTAATCAGCTCAAAATTTGAACCAGAAACAAGCAAAGAACAGCTCAGACAGAAGTAAAAATAGAGATGAAAAAAGATGAAGGAGGTGCTTTAACTTTCAGATCTTAAGCCTTCATTTTTTGATTTAATTTTCTGCAAAATAATGCCTATGTGCAGCTTGTTGTTTTATGCCATAGATCAGCAACAAGTTAGACTATCCAATCCTGACTTGTATGCTTTTAAATTTCTGTTTTAGAAATAGTGAATAAAAATCTGTTAGACTGTTTAATCCTAACCGATTAGTAAATTAGGTAGAGAAGCATATGAACTCAACTGTTTAATCTGAGTTCATGGAGAAATAAGGATAAAAATAGATTAGTTTCTTGCTTTCAAAAGAATAAAATGTTGTAAGAGAGTTTGCCAATCCAAGTGCACTCTAAAGAAGAAAAAATGTTAGATCAGTAGGATTGGGTAGGTAGAGGCTGGTATTGATGAAAGTCCATTTATTTTTCATGGTTGATAATACTTTCAGAGCAAAAGAAGACCATTCAAAATGAAGAAAGTAGCCCAATGGATAAGGCACTGATCATCCCCCAGAGAATGCAAGTCTGAAATTCTTGATACCTTCAAGAAGGCATCATTCCCATGTCGAGCCACTGTTAGTTAGCTATAAAATTTGTCATATCAAATGCTGGCTAAATCATTTTTGGAGCCTTCAAGAAACAAGTCTTATTGCTAAAAAATGTTATCTCTTGAAGACTCTTGAAGGCCTCATGCCGTTTTTCTAAATCTTCACTACTGTTTCCATTTTAAACTCAGAAATTCTGCTGATTCCATAGAGGAAAGACTGCTGCAAAACACCCTTTTCCCTTTTTCCACTTCAAACTAACCTTCATTTTTACCTCTTTCATTCCCATGGGATTCTTCTATTTTCCATTTGTTTCCCATTTCCCCTTCATAAAAAACCTCTTTACAGAGTTTAAAACTCCTTTTTAACTCTTCCAAAATCCTCAAAATCCCTTTGAAAACCATTGAAACTCCATAAAAACACACTTTTTTATTACAGGCTTTAGCCCCCTTCGGCTAAGCCCCCTAAACCACTTCCCCACATATGCCTTAGCGCTAGAACCAAGCGCTGAACCATTTAAGCGCTTATCGCATCAGCAAAATATAACGCGCAAGTTTGTTTTACCTGTTAAAACTTCCGATGCGATTAGCCCATTATATTAAAACTCCGCCTCCTCCACCTTATTCATATGACTTATGCCTAGGACCAAGCGTTAAGGGTCCCAAGGCGCTAATCGCATCGGAGTTTTCCTTTGGGTGCATTTGTAATTTTTTTTCCCCACCTCTGATTGCGATGGCCCGATCGCATAATCACATCGGCCTCCCTCGATTGCGTAATCGCATCAGCCAACCTCCGATCGCCAATCCCCGATTCATTACCCATCATTGATCTGACCCTCATATCAACGGTCTGCATCTAATCGCATCAGAGATTTTCGTAACATCCTCCCTCTTTCCTCCTCCGATCACGAGTCCTCCGATTGTATTTGGGCCATCCACGTGTCCGGATCGGACGGTCCCATATCATTCCCGCATTATTTCATCGCCCTACGCCTTCCACCAAGAGGATTTTAAATGCGTAATCCCCACCGTTGATCTCTGCGCGATCAATGGTTCTGACTTATTTTTCCCTCTACTCTTCTTTTAACCTCCACAAACGGATCTACACTGTTGGATGATGCCATCCAACGGCCACGCTTCTCCCAACACCCTCCAAAGCAGTTTACCTAATAAACGCAGGATTTTATAACATGTTTTTTGTATTTTGCAGGTTTTAATGGTTTATCAATTATGTTAAAGAAAGGTTGAAGGCCAGAAATGACGATTCTCATGCCTTTGATTCATAAAAGGAAACCATTCGCAAGGTTCAAACTCCATTAACTCACCTCTAAATCTGAAGCTTTGTGGGCATTTTAATTTGCTTAGCAAGCCTGTACGCACATCAACAAGACACAATATTATTTGATCAAAACGAGAGAGAGTATTAGTGTCGAAGGTCTAGACCATTGAGAATTGAAGGATTAAACATTAATTTAATGGATTATGGCTAAGGTCGATTATCAAAAACCTAATCCATTTAATTAAACACGGTTAAAGATGTGTGGATTGGGTCTGTCTCTCCTGTGAGATTTTCTAGAGTTGCCATAGACCAGTGCCTAGGACATCTTAGCATAGCAAGGAGCATATAATAAAGCTGGGGTGTCAATCCAAAGGCTCTCCTGCTATCTCTTGTAAAACAAGGAAATTAATTTAAATGGGACCAGACCTCACAGAAACTGCCACAGGGAAAGTAATGTTGCAGAAACAAGATGCAAAGCTCCAACACAAAAGCATCAGACAGTTAAGAGACAATTTACTGTAAAGAGGGCCGATTCAAGTAATATGCCACAGAAATCAAATATCAGAAGGTGTATGCGGTGAAAGAAATATAAGAAGATATTAGTTATCTTTGGTCTGATACCCAGATACACAACATAACCATATATGGGCTTATCAATCTAAGAATCCATACATGACAATGGCGTTTTAAAAGCACCCTCCCAAAGCAACTAATATAGCAGAAAGATGGTTGAGATGAATATGGAACAATATATCATGCATGAGCCATATTTAAAGCGCTAGACTGATTTAAGTATGGGCATCAACTAGGATGAATCCTTACCAAACCAGTGAGCCACTCGCATTCCAAAACATGATACAAGAAAGTGGATGAAATGAAATGTTATATTAAACACATAAGAGAAAGTTACATACTGTGAAATACCAAAGATCAGAATCCTCATTACAGATAGAACTCCTCCTCACTGAGACCCTACGGGCTCTGAATTTTCATACAGAAGCTTTACAAAATGTATACAAAACGTGCCTTTCACTGCACAATTTTCTGATACAAGTCTGGAACCTTTACAATGCCTTTCTTCCTCCTTTTTATAGAGGAAAGAGAAGAAGAACTAATAAAAGAAGTAGGTGGCAACAATTAATTGTTTAATTTGAACAAAATGGCGGAAAAATCCGCGCCCATGTTGCTTAATTAACATGCTGTGCTATAGGTACTTTGAGGCCGACTTCATGAAGTAAATGCTGTAGGTGCTAATTTCTCCAGGGATAAGACATGAAGAATAAAATATGTAACATTCTGTACCTTCCTGAGAGAAAGATCTATTGGAGTTAAACCTGGAGGATATGATTTTTGTGCACTTGTACTCTTTGCCTTCCGAATGTTGAATTGTTATTTAAAATCTTCGGCACCGGACGTTGAATTTCCTGCTCTCTGAATAATACTCCTTTGCCGCGGCATCAGGATCTTTATCTACAAGGAACCTGTGTTTTAATTTCCCTGGAGGGTTCTGTGAGTCTTTACCCGGGCTTCTTTAATGAAAACTATGTCATGGCAACTACCTAGAGCTTTTCTTCATAAATTCTGCCTATGCGAGTTGATCCTCTGTGCGTCTTCGATTTTTGTAATGGAGGCAGCGATTAATGGTGGTTCTTTCATCACTATAAACCTGCAAAACCCACAAACACGTTAGAGAAGACTAGACACGGGGGCGGTGAAGGTGCTGGGGTTAATGGAGAGGACTGTGTAGTAACACGACATGGTGAGGGGACGAGAGCACGTAAGGTGATGGAAACTATAGTGAAGCGGTTGGGGGTGAACTAGCGATATTTTTGACGCAACATTAAAATGATAAACGTCCAATGAAACATATGACATGGGGGAGGGAGAGACAAGGCGCACACGTGGAACTTCAGACGGGAGGACTTTAAGTCACCCATTTGTTGCTTGAATGATCCGAGCCACACGATCTCAAAACAAGATCAACTATTGGGAATGGGTTATGGGAAAGCAACGAGTTGGCGGGCCCGGGAACGGACATTTACAGGGACTAAATCCTGTGCAGCTCCGAAGGATGATAGCCACTCTGATGAAGACTCAAGGTCTGACCCGCTTACATTGATTTTGCTACGCGTCTACGACCGAAGGATAACACGTGAAATGGAGCGCGGCTTTGGAACAATGGCCTCGACGCGTGGCAAGAAACGTATGGAATCATTTTGATTTGTGGAATACCGCCGCCCAAAGAAAGGTGGTGTGAAATAAACGGCCGGTTTGAGCGTGGTTTTTAGGGCGCGGGGACCACGCAGAGGCGCAGTTATGGTACGCTGATTTGTGTTCGATCGGGACGGTCCAAAGCATGCCCGAAATATATATGATTAGCGCCTTTGGAATAACACTTGGTTTGAGTCAAGGTCATGCGTAAAAATAAGATATTGTCTAGACTAAAAGGAGCTGGAATTTTATTATTTAGGATACGATTGACGTTTAATGCATTTGAGGGGTGGGATAAGTACCCGTCGACAAAATGAAGTTCGTAAGCCATGATAGGGAACTTGAAAGTTTTAGGGGGAGTTGAAGACCAAAAATTTAAATGAGGAGCTGTCATGGACAACATCGGCTCCAACTGGGGACGGCACGTTCATCCCTGGACGTGTCGAGAACCTGCAGACCACCTGATTATTATTTATGTAAACTCTGTTCCTCAGCCCCTCTGCACTTTACTTCATAGTTCATCAGCATGTCCTCCTGGATCAAACCAAAACCGAAACAAAACTTATATACAACATGGTACATCAAGCTTGCCCTGCCCGAATCAAAATTGGAAGTAGGGCTTGAGAAATTGTCCGTTTACAGGGGCATCCAACATGTCACCCTGTAAATTCTCCAATATGAAAGTATTATTGCCTCCCTGTTCCACAATTTTAAATGGGCCGAACCACAATGGATCGAACTTGCCATGTTTTCCTTTTTCAGCCCTCTGGACATCCCATCTGAGAACTAGATCTCCAATCTACAATTTTCTATCTTTTGCATGCTGATCAAATATGTTTTTCATTATTTCCTGATATTCAGCTAATCTCTGATTTACTTGGCCCCGTGTTTCCTCTAACTCCACCAACTAATTAATTCTCCTGACCATATCATCAGGTTCTTCTTGACTTTCTTGCATGAAACAGGCCACTGGCAAGGCCAGCTGCACAGGAAACACAGCTGCTCGTCCATACCCCAGCTCATATGGAGATTTTCTAGTTGCTCTCTTGCTGGTTATTCTATTTTCCCATAGAGCAAACTTCAATTGGGAATCCCAATTCCTCTGATTCTCATTGATAGTCTTCTTCAAGGCCCTCACTAAAGTTTTGTTGGAAGATTCTGCCAAGCCATTCCCCTGTGGGTAGTAAGCTGTGGAGTGATTCAATGTAATATTATATTGCTGGCAAAAATTTACAAATTTTGCAGATTTGAAGGCTTGTGCATTATCAATCACTATTCTGGCAAGGCAGCCAAACCTGGAAATGATGTTTTCCTCCATGAACTTTATGATGACAGTGTCAGTAGCGTTCCTTGTAGGTATGGCTTCCACCCATTTTGTAAAGTAATCTGTGGCTGTTAATATCCATTTATGTTGTCCACTTGATGGGGGATCTATTTCTCCAACAAAATCTATTCCCCATTGTTGAAATGGCTCAATCACATGAAATGGAATCAAGGGCAGAGCTGCCAATTTCTGCCTCTTAGCAAATTTCTGACACTTATCACATGCTCTAACCCAAACAAAAACATCTCCAAATAATTTTGGCCAGTAGAAACCAACTTTCAGTATTTTATGAGCTGTGGCTCTCCAGCTGTAATTGCCTCCACAAATTCCTTCATGAAATTCCATCATTATACCTTCTACTTCATCCTCTGTGAGGCACAAGAGTAGAATGCTTGAAGGATCTCTCCAATACAGTTGACCATTGGCAACTATATACTTTTGAGACTTCAACCTCAAAGCCCTGTATTTTGATTTATCACAGCTGGGAGGACAGCTGAGCGTCAAAAGATATTCAACTATTTCTTTATACCAAGGACTGGTGAGAAATTTTATATGTGCTTTCTGAGTGGCTACCTCCAGTCCTTGCTGTTCTTTTTCATTCTCAGACTCCCCACTTGCTATCGTAGACAAATTTATGCCCAGAGCCTGGTAGTTTGATTTTGACAAGATCCTTGCTAGCCCCTGTCCTTTTATCAGATTAGTAGGTATGATATCCAAATCATATTCCTGTATCTTTGCTATCCACCTTCCCCTCTTTCCTTCACTGTCTCCCTAAATGAGAATGTCCTTGACAGCTGCTATAGGGACATATGCAGTAATGTGAGACTGCAAAATATACATTCTAAAGGCTTTGAGGGACTTTACTAGGGCATATGCCTGCTTTTCTAATATATTGTATTTCAATTCAGCATCATGAAGCACCTGATTGAAAAAGGCAATAGGCTGCTCATATCCATCTTCATTTTTCTGCAATAACACTCCAGCTACTGTATGAGGTGATGCAAAAGAAAAGATCATAAATGGTCTAGTATAATCAGGTCCAGCCAGCACAGGGGCTTCAGCAAATGCAACTTTAATTCTAGCAAAGGCCTCCCGTGATTCTTGTGACCATTTCACCTCATTATTCTTCTTTAGCATATCTGTTATATGCCTAACTATCTCAGCATAGTTAGGAATAAATCTTCTCAGGAAATTTATCCGGCCTAAAAATACCTACACTTCCTTCTTATTTATGGGGAGAGAGATGCTATTTATAACCTCTACTCTTTTGGGATCTATCCTTACCCCATATTTAGTTACAATATGCCCCAAAAGTTTTCCTTCCTCTAATGCAAATAAAGACTTTTGTGGATTAAGAGAAAGACCATACCTTCTGCATTTTTCAAAAGTTCTTCGTAAATGCTCAATATGCTCAGAATCATTCTTTGAAAACACTGTTGTATCATCAAGGTATACCACCAGAAATTTATCTTGCTCCCCAACGAAAGCTATGTCCATGGCCCTCTGAAAGGTAGCTCCTGCGTTGATCAGCCCAAAGGGCATCCTGGCATACATGAATGTTCCCCATGGCGTGGTGAAAGTAGTCTTCTTTTGATCTCCTGGGAACACAGCCACCTGATTATAACCAGAAAAACCATCCATCATTGACATTCTAGAGGCTCCCACCACTTTCTGCAGGATGTGGTCCATCTTAGGCAGTGGATAATTATCCTTTAAAGATGCTCTATTTAAATTCCTGAAATCCACACATAGCCTTATTTCCCCATTTTTCTTTCTGACAGGGACCAAGTTTGCAACCCATTCTGAGTACCTCAGAGGCACAATTATTTTGGCCTTTAGCAGCTTCTTAATTTCTTTATCAATGGAGGGAAGTAGCAGAGGATTTATCTATCTGAGCTTCTGCTTATAAGGTTTTGCATCTTCCCTCAGAGGAATTTTATGCTGCATTATACTAATATCAAATGTTTTCAGGTCCTGATAGGACCATGCAAATACATCTTTATAAGATTGAAATAATTTCAGGTATCTTTCTTTATACTCCTCTGGGACCTTCTTGGATAATTTGACAATTTTGGGATCAACATTAGTACCCAGATTCAAATCTTCTACTTGATCTTCTTCTACCACTTTACTAGGTTGCAATGAGACATCATTCTTGTCAAACAGCCTTTCTAGAGGGACCAGCCCTCTAGGGATAACATTTCCTTTCAGCTGCAACACTTTACTTCCTGCCATTTTCTCCTCCCACTTATTTTCTGAAATATCTTCAGCCTCATCTTCTTCACCATCATCAATCTCCATATTGGAGAATTCTCCCACTGTCTCCAGGAATCTCTTCATCTGTTCATCATCTTCAAATACCTGCCAGTGCTTAATATTATCTGGGATTGATGGTCTATAACGTACCTCAATTTCATACCTCAAGAGAGGGTTTTGAGGAGGACGAAATGTACTAGCAGCCACAGCAAGGGAGTCTGCCATTCTGTTCTGCCCCCGGGGCATGAACTAGATATTGAATGCTGAGAAGAAGTTCTCCACCATGTCCCATACTTCATTTCTATATGCTCTCAACCGAGGATGCTTGGTTTGACATTGATTTTTGATCTGTCTAACCACCAGCTCAGAATCTCCCAAAACCTTTAAACTCTATATACCCATACTCTTGGCTGCCTGCAGTCCCAATAGTAGTGCTTCATATTCAGCCACATTATTAGTAGCCTCATATTTCAATTTAAAATATAGTGGCACCCATTTTCCTGTAGGGGAGATTAATAATACTCCAGCCCCATTTCCTTCTCTTGAATTTGCTCCATCAAAATGTAGAGTCCATAATCCTGCTTCATGATCTTCTAAAGGCTGCTCAGTCTTGATTTGACAGAAGGAAGGTTCGTGAGCATAATTTTGATCTTCTTCCAACATCAAACATGAGAAATCCCCTTCCTTGCTGTAGACTGGTGAATTCTCTGAGTTGTCAGCCTTAGTCACCATCTTGACAAATCTAGTTTCTCTGTATAACCTCCTCTCTTGGCCACCAAAAATTGGGATAGTGGCATATGTTAAATCTAATTTAAGTGACCCACCAATTTTTGTTCCCTAGGACCTTGACAACAGCATGCCAAAGCGAGCTGGGATATCAGCCACCACAATGTCCATTACTACACTTTTTGCTGGAATTTGGGCCAGATTGACCACTAAATATTTAATCATCCCTAGACACTTGAATATTTTGGAATCAAATGAATATAGATCTTTATATGGACGTGTGATTTGAAAACCTAGTTGCTCCATGACAGACAAAGGCATAAGATTATGGGAAGCCCCAGAATCTAACATACAATTGTGTAACAGCAGGTCATGAATGACTAGAGACACATAGAAAGGAGGAGTAGAAGGGTCTATCTCCTCGACATGTGGGCCAAAAACTACCATGGGTCTTTCTTCTTGAAGATTAAGACTCTCTGGGATTATTGGTGCTTCAGGAGGGAGCAACAATGAAGTGACTTGAGATTGATATGCAGGTTGTTTCAACAGCTCAGTCAAAGGGACTGGGATCTTGACTTTCTCAAGTTCTTTTTGCAAATTAAAAGTAGGAGGGGGCTTTTCTATTGCAACTTCTTTTGACTCTTTACTTTCAGTTGAAGGTTTAACTTCTTTTGATACAGACTCAGCATTAGGAGGACTGACTACCTTTGAGGAGGAAGGAGTTTGATCATTAGACTGCAGAGGTTTTTTTAGAGGACTCTTACCTTTGTCTGTGAATTTCTTCATTGTTGACTCCTTTTGAGCGGATTCTTCCTTCTGGGGAGGCTCTTCTTCATGTTCTTGAGTCCGAGTTCTCTTTCTGGAGGATCTGAGATCATATCTCCTATTGAAATGTGCTTGCATGAAATCATTAAACTGTTTGCAATAGTGATCAATTTCAGCATCTTCTGTATCTCTGATCCCTTCTTCTTCTTCTTGCAATGGGCATTCTATTTCATCATTGTTTGAAAAGGCAAGATTTGCATCTTGCAGTCCATAGGCAGCATCTTTAGTGGAGTCATCTACTGGGCCTTCCAGGTACAATGGGTGTGGTACTTGGTCCTGTAGCTCCTTAGCTTCCCTTGGCAATATTTGCAGGGGTGGCTTTCTATACTGAGGATTGTAACCCCTGTTTGGAGCGTTCTGAAAGTTCTTGGAAGCTGAGTTCTTGGTCTCCAATTCAAGCTTGACCAGTTTATCAGAAAGATTCTTAATCATTTTGCTCATTTCTTCAATTTTATCTGAATCCTTATCCTGATTAGAAGTAGATACTTCTTCTTTGCCTCTTCTTCTGGTATCATGTTTAGGTTTCCCTCTTAATTTTCCAGTGGAAGCGAAGTTTGCTTCCAACTCAAGAGCATCTGACTGAGCATCATCTAGGGTGGCAGGCTTTCTTTCCCTGAGAGAGAAACCAAAATCTGAGTCAAAGGCTGCTATGAAAACAACTTTGGCAGCATTCTGATGAGGCTTCATATCTGCAGGGAGGTTTAGATATAACTTATTAAATCTCTTGATAAATTATGACACCCCTTCATTATGTTTCTTCTTGAGTGTATTGAACTTAGTAAGACACTGTCCATGATCTTTCTTTTCTCCCCATTTCCTGAGAAAGGTATTTTCCATATCGTCCCAGGTGGTTACGGAACGGTTTCCTAATGTTTTGAACCATTTTCTGGCTTCACCGTCCAGAGATTGCACAAATAGTCTTAAGACTACATCCAAATGTTCTACATTAAAGTTTTCTGCAAAAGAGCAGAAGGTCTCAAGGTGTTTTTGAGCATCAATTTCATTTTCCCCAGTGAATCTGGGCAGGATCTTCAAATAATCCTGTGGCATATCATTAAGCACTTGGGGTAAGGCCAGGGGAGCATATTTGTTTAACGAAAAAGCTGGAACATTAGCCATTGGAGGAGGTGGGGGTTGCGCAACAATCTGGTGTACAAATGGAGGAAGAGGCGGAGGTGGAAGTGGAGTATGAACAGCAATAGGAATATATTGTACATCGGTCTGAGGTGTGGATGGGAACAGTTTGCGGTTAACAGCAACTACTTCTGTGACTTCTTTAACCTCTTCGACCTCAGGAGTGGGGTGAAGATGAGCTTTAACTCTAGCACTTCCCCTGGGTGGGCTATCTGAATAATATTCTGTTTCTCCCACAGTGGAGTCGAGATTTTCTACTAGAACTTCTTGAGAAGAAGAAGATGGATAATCTTCTATGGAAAACTCAGGGATTTCAGCACTGACTGATTTCTTTTCTTTCCAACTTCTTCTATGTATAATCTTCTCAGGGTCAGACACTGAAGGTGTCTTTGACTGTGATGTATCTGACCTCAGGTGTGGCTTACGGGGAGCCAGGACTACAAATAGATTTATCAAATAAACAACAGTGGAGTCACCAAGGTGAGAGATATGCAACTCTTCAACTCTCTGTGCTCACCTGATTAGAGAGTGAATATGATTTTTTGAGGCCCAGGGATAATGATTTTCTTAGCTTCGATCCCCGGCAATGGCGCCAGAAAGATGTTGTCGACAGATGTTGTCACTCCTAGAGACAGCCTAGAGTTTCCGTAGACCAATGCCTAGGACATCTTATCATAGCAAGGAGCATATAATAAAAACTTGGGTGTCAATCCAAAGGCTCTCCTGCTATCTCTTGTAAACAAGGAAATTGATTTAAATGGGACCAGAACTTACAGAAACTACCACAGGGAAAGTAATGTTGCAGAGACAAGATGCAAAGCTCCAACACAAAAGCATCAGACAGTTAAGAGACAATTTACTGTAAAGAGGGCCGATTCAAATAATATGCCACAGAAATCAAGTATCAGAAGATGTATGTAGTGAAAGAAATATAAGAGGATATTAGTTAACTTTGGTCTGATACCCAGATACACAACAGAACCATATATGGGCTTATCAATCTAAGAATCCATACATGAAAATGGCGTTTTAAAAGCACCCTCCCAAAGCAACTAATATAGCAGAAAGATGGTTGAGATGAATATGGAACAATATATCATGCATGAGCCATATTTAAAGCGCTTGACTGATTTAAGTATGGGCATCAACTAGGATGAATCCTTACCAAACCAGTGAGCCACTCGCATTCCAAAACATGATACAAGAAAGTGGATGAAATGAAATATTATATTAAACACATAAGAGAAAGTTACATACTGTGAAATACCAAAGACCAGAATCCTCATTACAGATAGAACTCCTCCTCACTGAGACCCTACGGGCTCTGAGCCTTCACACAAAAGTTTTACAAGATGTATACAAAAAATGCCTTTCCCTGCACAATGTTCTGATAAAAGTCTAGAACCCTTACAATTTCTTTTTCCTGGGTTTTTATAGGAGAAGAAGGAGAAAAACCTAATAGAAGAAGTCGGTGAACATTTAATTGACTCATTAAAACCTGAATGGTGAGAGAGTGCCCTTACAACATTTGAAGCGCGAAACCCATTTGTAAATTACTCTGCTTTCTTGCTCTATGGAGTAAATGCTGTAGGGGCAAAATTCTCTAGGGATAAGACATGGAGAATAAAATATGTAATATTCTGTACCTTCCTGAGAGAAAAATCTATTGAAAATAAACCTGGAGGATATGATTTTTGTGCACTTGTACTCTTTTCCTTCTAAATCTTGAATTAGGATCGAAAATCTACATAGCTGCATAATATAACCCCTGATCTTCCGTTGATTTTCTTTGTTGCAACATTTATATCTCCTTCTGCAAAAATCTATGTTTTAAATAGTTCTGGAGGGTTTGGTGAATTTTGAACCATGTTGCTTTAATGAGGGTTGTGTCATAATACCCTTCCATATCTTTCTTCATAAATTTGCTTCTAAAAAATTTTCCTTCGAAACAGCTTTGGTTTCTGTAATGGTGCCTGTGGGCAATGGTTGTTCTTCGTCACCGCTACCTGCAAAACCCACAAATATGTTAAGAAAACCAGGCATAGGGACGACGACATGACGGGATCCATGGACATGGTGGCGCAGACTCATCGAAATGTCGAAACAATGTGGGGTGGTGGAAAACGCAGAGGAATGGCGGAGAAAAATTGAAGGGATACGTGGAATTAGACGTGGACAGTGGTCCTTCGACCTAAAAAGATATATGGGAGGCTGAGGGATGTACAATGGAAACGCGTGGTGGGATGACGTGGAGGGAGGCTTGAGTCAACAGCGGGACAGGTAAATGATTCTGGGCCATACGATCAAAAACGGAATCGACGGTTGATATTGTGTCGGGCGATGATGCGATGGTGGGTCAGGGCGTCGTTCAACCTGGGCTAACTTCCGTGCAGCTCTGGAAAGAGACCGCCGTTGGATGAAGGTTTACAGATCAAACGATTTATATGAATTTCGCTGCACGTCTTTTTCCGGGAGATAATGCGCGAAAGAGGGCGGTATTGGAGCAGTGGCTCGGGGGACAGCGACGATCGGCGTATGGAATCAACGGCCTATGGAGGAATACGCCTACCCGAGCGCGCAAGGTGGTGCGGAATAAGCGAGACGGGTTCCCGGCGTGGTTGCGGGCGTTAGGGACCACCGGCCAATTAAGATTCCGTCCCGTTGATTTGTATTTTGATCCAACGGTCCAGGATGCGCACGATAGACATATACTCTTAAGCGCTTTTGGACTTAACCCTTGGTCCCAAGCCTTGATCACATTGGAAAACAAAATATCGGGGCCATGGCTAAAAGGGGCGGGACCTCTTGTGACTTTAACCATGCATTTGCGGCACTTACTAACACGTTTTAGGGGGCGGAAAAGGCGACGGTCAACAAAAATGAAGTTCGTAAGCCATGATAGGGAACTTGAAAGTTTTTTAGGGGGAGTTGAAGACCAAAAATTTAAATGAGGAGCTGTCATGGACAACAGATGACATGGCTCCTCCTCATAGTTGACCCCTTCCTTCTGTGCAAAACCTTTTTCCACAAGCATGGCTTTGTGCTTGTCAAGTGAGCCATCTTCTTTATACTTGTTCTTGAAGACCCACTTGCAGCCAATTGGTTTGTTTCCCAATGGAGGATCAACCAGCTTCCAGGTGCTATTATTTATCAAGGCATTATATTATTTCAACATCGCTTCTTTCAATTCATCATGGGAATCAACTTATTTGAAGGAAGTTGGTTCAAAATTTGTAGAAAAATTCAGTTCACAATCGCAAGAAACATCCATATCGACCGGTGAATCAGGACTGTCTACATCACCTCCATTCTATTTGGTTGAGATTCTTATTCATGTCTTTCCAACCTCATCAGGACATACACTTTCAAGTATCTTTATCAACCATTTTGGAGGACCTTTCTGAGATGGACCAGGTTGCTCAGTTGACTGAGATGGGGCTGAATCAAGATTTAGTCTCCCAATTATGTCAATCACATCACACAAAGTGTCATCAGTGGTTGGAGCTTCATGCGGGGGAGAGAGTGCTTCAGGAGAAGATTCCAAGGATTGATCCAATATAGGAATCCCCCCTTCAAGATGTGGAATCTCATTATCAAACTCTTGAAAAAACTTTTCATGTCCAAATCTATCCAAGCGATCAAGCTGTCACTCAACAACATTGTCAGTCTTGGAATATTCAAGAAATATCACATCTCTAGATATTATAAACTTATTACTCATTTCCTCATAGAGATGGTATGCTTTGGAGGTGTTTGAATACCCCAATAAGATACATTTTTAACTCATTTCACTGAGTTTGTTTCTTTGTTCCTTGGGTATCAAGGCATAACAGGTGGAACCAAAAACCCTGAGATACCTCACCGAAGGAATGTGGCCATACCACTTTTCATAGGGAGTCTTGTTTTTTATAGAATTATATGGACACCTATTCTTTATATATACAACACATAGAATTGCATCAACCCAAAACATCAATTTGAAATTCTTGAAAAACATCATGGAATGTACCATATTTAAGATTGTTTTGTTCTATCTTTCAATTACTTCATTTTTTTGGGGATTATAAAGCATGGTTGTTTGATGTTTAATCCCATGTTGGCGAAGATAGTTTTAAAATTCATTTGATGTATATTATTTCCCATTATCAGTACGAATAGATAAAATATGAGATTGTGCATCATTTTCAATCCATGCATGAAAGTTCTTGAATGTTTCAAAAGCTTTAGATTTGTTCTTCAATAAATAAACCCAACACATTCTGGTGTATTCATTAATAAATGCCATCATATATTTATTACCGTTTGTAGAAGGAATGTGCATTGGGCCCCAAAAATCAGAATAAGTGAGTTAAATTTTTCTATGTGCTCTAGAATGATAATCATGAAAATATTGTTTGTTGTGATTTCCTAAGATACAAGAATCACATTGCTTAATTTTCTTAGGAATTGTAGGCAACCAGTAACACCATTTTTCTTCAAAAAACGAAGGTTGTCATAATTCAAGTGTACAAATATAGTATGCCATAAAAGACTTGATGGAAATGTACCTTCATCATAGTGAGAATTGTATGAAAAGTCATGTGTGCGAGCAGAGGTTCCTTGCATCTTCATGAGTATTTCTTCTTCTATCCCCTTCATGACAAGTGAGTGATCTAATGCTTTTTTGACCTCAACCTTACCATCAAATATAGGATATGATGTTGGCAGATGTGGAACAAATACATAAATATTCTCCTCAACTCCGAGAGGTATAGAACATCATGTAGAAGAAAATATGGAATGCCACACAGTTTGAGTTTGACGGTGCCAAGCCCTGATGGCTTGAGTTTTGACTTGTCTGCAAAGTAGAATGCTCCATCAACATTATCAGTGAATTATTCAAGGAAATATCTTTTGAAAGTCATGTGGAAAGTTTCTCCTGAACCAAGCAACCAATAATATTTCCATGAAGCAAGGGAAGCATTGAATAAGTCTTCAGTTACTCTAATGATGCAATGCGCCACAACATAATGAGCAGGCTCATGTGATTTTTCTTTCCCTTTGTCAGGTGTTTTACATTTTCCTTCATTTATTTCCAGATCAATTCTGTACCAAGGAAGATTACACGTGGGAGCATCATGTCCAACTCTATTTCATTGTATGCAATGAAGATCAAACTTTTCTCCTTGGAAATTTCTGCCCTCCCCACCTCTAAATTTTTTTCCTTCCTCTTCCTCTTCGGCCACATATTTGTTGGCCCTCATTTTTTATCTCTTTTTTTTTATGAAATACATCTTATTTTCCATACTATACATATATTCACCATCATATACACCTTATTTTGACCAAAAAATGCATATACATGTATTTAAATTATGTTTTTCAATTATTAGATGTTTTTGTAAAAATTGAAATTTAAGTGCATTTTTTGACAACATCAGAAATTTTCGTAATGGCCTCATGGTTTGCATATTTGAAGTACACTTGGGCTCGAGCTGGATATATTTCTAGAAGGCTTGGGAACTAATAATAAGTGTACACATGTTGGTACAATCAAACCGAGCTTTAATAGGCCCAGTCAAAGGCGCTCAAACAGGACCTGTCTTTATGGAGGATCACTAGAAACTGGGTCAAAATTCTTATTTTGTGGGATTTTCTAGATTTTGATTGATCTGATGGATGAGTTTGACTTGATTGGATAATATAAGGATAGTCATGACTATAGGAGCTATTTTAGATGAATTTTTTAGATACTTTATCTATTTAAGCCTCAAACTTTGAAAGCATTGATATGTAGAATTTGTATGATTTAACATTATTATTTCTGAGACTTTGGAGACATAATTGAAGATATGTTCTATCATATTTGTTGTTGTTATATGCTGATTGATTGATTGAAGTTTTAATTAGCTGAAAACACCTTCAGTGTGTGAGGCAAGGGTGGAGGGCCCCCACACCGAGCTAAGTGCACTTCTTAGTTTATTTGTAGTTGCAATTCTTGAATTAGTTTGCTTATAATTAATTTGTTTATGCTGATTATTTCTGAGTATTGATGAATCTAATGATCATTAATATCTTGCATATGAAAGGACAAACAAATGTTTAAGTTAAACATTCTTTCTATCTAATCAAGATCTTCAGTTAGAATTCATGTTTTCACGCTTTTACATGCTTTTCTGAATTCCCGTTTCTAACAATAGCATTACTGATAAATGAATATATGATTAAGGACCTTGTGAGACCCCTCTTAGGTGGATACTCTTTAATTATTGCTTCATGTATCTTAATATATTTTTCAATTAGTAGTTTTTAATTTCTAATTCATAAGGTAATCTTGTTAGAGAAGGACAAACAAATGTATTAAGTTAGGAGATTCTTCTACTTCTGATTGCACATTTGAATTTAGAAATTGTTTAGGTTAGATTTATATTTGTAATATGAATTTCCCTAACCATTGATAAACCATCTTATAAATTGATTATAACTGAAACCCATATACTTTGGGGATGCTTCTAAGTTCCACTAGCCCAGATTGATAATAAATACTTGCATTAGTTTACACAGTAAATTGACCCAGCATTTTGGCGCGGTTATTGGGGAAGCATATTTCAAAATGGTCAAATAGGAAGAAAAAAAGATTAAAAAATTATATTAAATCACCAAAAACAACAAAAACATAGTTTTTATTTCAAGTAATGTTTTCTTATGCCTAGAGATAGAGATAAGAAAGGTATATTTGCGAAAGAAAACCCCCCAACAACTCATTCATCCACAAAAATAACAACACTAGTTGCTGGAAGACCTACCATAGAAGAGTTAGAGGAAAAACATAGATCAGGACAGAGATTAACTTTAGCTGAAAGACAAATCTTGTTAGCCTTTGAGGTAAAAAGAAAGCGATTACCTAAAGAACCTCCTTCTGTATGGAAACAAAAAGATACAAGAGAACCAACTGTTGAACAACTAGAGCAACCTGTACTTGAAGAAATAAAAGTAGTGGAAGAAATATAACTTGTACTTGAACAAGAAATGGCTGAAGAAGGAGAAGGATCAACTAGAATAAACATGACTCCTGAACAAAGACTAGAATATGAAAGACAACAAAGGGAATGGCGAAGACAACGAGAAGAAGAAAGAAGAATTGAGGCAGAAAGAAAGGAAGAGGAAGACAGAAGAGCAGAAGCACTTAGAAGGATAGAGGAAGAAGTAAGAAGAGAAAATCAAAATGGAAGAACACAAGAAAATGAGTAAGAAATTAATAATGACCAGGAAACTACTTTTGGCTTTCCAATATTAGATGCAAGAGAAATATTAGGAGAAGAAATAAAAATGAAAAAACATTCCACCTTCCGTGTTGCATAATTTCTATGGAATGTCAACAAAAGATCCTGATGCATTCATGTTTGAGTTTGATATCTTGTGTAGAACTTATGGATATACTGATGACACACATAAGCTTCGACTTTTTCCTGCTACTCTGAAAGCAGCAACCTTGAAATGGTTCATGGGATTAGGAGAACATACAATTTCTTCTTAGGATGATATGAGTAAATTTTTTCTTAAAAATTATCAAGCTTACTGCAGGGCTAGAGACTCAAAAGAATTGATTTTTAGAATGACAAAACAAGAAGATGAAAGTTTGGAAGAATATTTGGAAATATTTCTTTACAATTTACAGAAATCCAAACATCATTCTCTTAGTCGTGATACCATCCGCACCATTTTTCTTAAGGGTATTAGGGATGAGTATTTAGACATCCTTAATGTGATGGAAAAAGGAGATATCTCCAATTTACCATTCGAATAAATTGTTGAACTTTGTCAGAAATACTCTAGGGGAAGATCAAAGAGTGGAAAGGGAGACATTTCATCAAAAGCTTCCAAATCTGCAGCAAGTGCAGTAACAAGAGCAGAGATAGGAATCCTGCTAGAAAATTTCAAAACAAATCTCTTAAGAACTTTGGGAACACAAGTAGATGTCTTGAAAGCTAAGAAAAAGAAAGAAGAGCAAGATGAAATTGTTACACAGCAATTTGTCATTGTCCTTGTACTCCTCGTTCCTTGCTCCTGGAGGACCCATATAGTGACCTTTTTGTACTTTCCAAGCATGGAATACATACCCTTGAACCACACTTTGTCTGCCAAATCATCTCCCTTTACAACTTTTCTGGAAGATCCTTATATAAACTTGGTTTTCAAGGTCGATGCTTTCTTTCAGTGTCTGACCCGCATCGATAGCAGAGATTTACACTGAGACCCGCGCCGATCGGTGCTCTGTCTTAATGTCGGACCTGCGGCGATCCTCTTTTGGAAAGTTTTTAAATAGAAAGGAAGCTTCTGCGACTAGAAGTTTCGCGAGGCGGTGAGCTGGAAGTTTGTTTTGAGGATATGGCTAAGGAATTCCCCTTTGGGCTTCTTGTTCCCAAGAAATAGGAACTACTCCAAAGGATAAGCTCTTTTCTCATTATTTGAGGGCCCATAACCTCCTCCTCCATTTTTACATAAGGAGACCTCTTTCACCTATGCTTCCTTAGTTAGAGTTAGAGTTAGCTAGAGAGAAGAAGTAATCATAGCTTTGGGATAATAGTGCAGAGTGTGATTGTTTTTGTGTGTTAGGAACATAGTGAGATCTTGGACCTTTGTGTATGAGGGTGTTGCAAACGTGCTTGGATACAAACCTGCTGAAGGAGAGCCTCAACATCAAGGCTTGGTTGTAAACTCCCCTTGTCTTTATCATAATAAAATTCAACTGATGTTTATCTTCCACTCTTGTTTACATTCATAATGAGATTTCTAGCATTCCTTGATCAGTTAGATAGGTTGTAATTGTTTTATGTTTATCGTGACTTTACGCTTGTCATGGTGTCTTGATTGTATGTACAGGTAACCAGACATAAGTGGCAGCGTGTATCGAGCTTGAGAAGAGCAACGTATCAAGCAGCTTCAACGAACGATGAAAACATAGCTTCAGGACAAGGTAGGTAATCTTCCTTGCTCTGAATTTCATTTATAATCTAGGAAGGTATATGTTAGTATGTTCCTGTAGTTTCTAGACCCACCCTAGGGCTAGAGGGATCGCCTCTGTTCGAAGAGGGGATTTACCCAGAAAACGAAAATCTTAGCAATTTTTTGTCTAAAGTGTAGGCAAAAACATCCACTCAGGGAATGTCCTTTGCAAGGTATAGAAGTGTGTGGACTTTGCACACAAAATCATGCAACATAAAAATGTCCCAAATTAAAGGAATTTTTGTTGGAATCACAATTTCTGTTAGACCAAAACCCACAGGCATTAGTCTCCGCTACAATCTCCAGAGTTAGGATCCACGAGAGGCGGTTAGTCCATGTTGTGAAACACATGGGGAACATTGAACTCAATGTCCAACAATCTCCCCCCGAACACGAGTCGGGTGAGTTTCAAACTCGAGACCTGTCGCTTTGATACTAAATGTTGGAATCACGGTTGTTGTTAGACCAAAACTCGCAGGCATTAGTCTCCACTACAATCGCCAAAGTTAGGATCCATGAGAGGCGGTTAGTCCATGTCGCGAAACACACGAGGAGCGTTGAACTCAATGTCCAACAATTGCAAGGAGAAGAAGTGCAAGGAGTAGATTATCTCTACTATATGGCACCAAGGAAACCTTGTCAACCAAGGATGCCTCAACAATTTCCTCAACAAAACCCCCAAAATTTTCAATATCCTCAAAATAGATGGAATACACCAATTCCATGGCAGGCTTGGCCACCACAACAATATAAAAACCAACCTGCACAAGGATGGAGGGGATATGGTTATGGAAACCAACCACCATAGTATATGTATCCTTAGCAGTGTTAATATCAACAACAATACCCTCCATAACCATTTCCTCAATATCAATAATTCCAACAACATCAACCAATGCCATATCCACCTCAAAACCAACCAATGCTAACTCAACCACAACAACTTCATTTTCCCACTAACCAACCACCTCCTAGACCAACACAATTGTCAACTCAGCCAGTAGCTAATCCAAGTAACAAGGTGGATAGACCAACATATCATGTAGAAGATGCAACATATTATCCTACTTATTCAATTCTTCCCATACAAGATGTGCATCTAAGGTCTGGGAAGGTGTTACAAAAAGATTCTCCTCCGATAATTGAAGAACAAATTGAACAAGGAGAACAAAGTCAACAATCTCAACTAGAAAAGAAAATTCATAATGGTAAATCTATTATGACACGGACTCCACCATATCCAGAGAGATTGATACAACTGAATATTCCAATATCTCTGCCTGAATTTAATATTTTGGATGAATTGAAGAACACATATGTCAAAATTCCTTTGTTGCAGGCAATTAAAGATATTCCGATATATGCAAAAACAATCAAGGAATTATGCATTAAGAAATCTGGCAGAAGAAAGAAGGATCCACCTACAATCTAGGTAATTGGAAGTCTATCAAGTCTCATGTCTACAAATACAGCTATTGAAAAGTATGTTGATCCATGAATTCCTATGGTTACCATTTTGATTAACAATTTTGTCAGTACCAAATATTTAATAGACTTGGGAGCAGCCATAAATGTTATGACTACAGAGACTATGAAACGATTGAATCTAAACAACATTAGACCTACTACTATAGTTTTAGAACTTGCAGATAGATCTAAAGTTGTACCATAAGGTATATTGGAAGATATCATTGTCTCACTGGATTCATGGAAGTATCTTGTAGACTTCTTGATTTTGAAGCCAAAAAAAAATTTAGGAGGGCGTCCCTTAATTTTAGGCAGACCATGGTTAGCCACTGCAGATGCTTACATTGGATGCAGGTTGGGAAGTATGATTATTGCACATGGAGATGAAAGAACACATGTTATATTATATCCTCCCGCTCAATCTCCTTCTTTATTATTATGGCTTGATGGAGAGGAACCACAAGAGCTTCAATCTGTTCTAAGTCTTAATCAAGTTTATAATTTTAGAGAGGAAGAAGAAAATAAGGACTTATTATATCTATTCATCTTAGAACCAAATATTTCAGAGCAGCTTAGAGTAACTCAATATGAAGCTGCTAGTTATCTTTTAAACGAATGTTTTCAAGAAAATTGCACTATAAAATCATTGCAAAATACATTCGAAATCATTTTTACTGTAAATTCAATTACCAATTCAAATAGAAAAATCATTGAGATTAGTCCCGAGAGACATTTGAATATTGGTAATAACTTACAATCATCACAATAGGAAAAGCTAATAACATTGTTACAAAAATATTCAAAAGCTTTTTCCTGGGATTACATAGACATGCAGGGAATTTATCCAAAAACATGTATCCATCACATTTACACTGATGATCAAATTAAACCTATAAAACAACCACAAAGAAGGATGAACCCCATGATGAAGGAAAGAGTGAAAGAAGAATTACAGAAACTATTACAAGTTGGATTTATCTATCTTGTTTCAGATAGTCAATGGGTTTCACCCTTAGTTGTAGTACCTAAGAAGAATGGAAAATGGAGAATTTGTGTGAATTACAAAGAACTAAATAAAGCTACATTAAAATATCATTTTCCTTTACCATTTGTTGATCAAGTGTTAGATTCATTAGCTGGAAATAAATTCTTTTCATTTCTTGATGGATTTAGCGGATACAATCATATAAAGATAGCATTGGAAGATCAATATAAGACAACATTCACATGCCCATGGGGAGCATATGCATACAATGTATTACCCTTTGGTTTATGTAATGCACTTACTACCTTTCAGAGAGAATTTCTTGCAATCTTTGCTGATTTGATCCATGAGTGTGTAGAAGTTTACATGGATGATTTCACTGTGTATGGTACAACATATGATGATTGTTTACAAAATCTTGAAAACGTGTTTAAAATATGCATAGAGACAAATCTATCACTCAGTAATGAAAAATGTTTTATGATGTCAATTGAGGGGATAGTGTTGGGACACCATATTTATTCTTTAGGAATTAAGGTGGACCCAGAAAAATTCAAGTCATTGTGAATTTAACACCACACACAACACAAAAAGAAGTTAGAAGTTTCTTGGGTTATGTAGGCTACTATAGGAGATTTATTGAAAATTTTAGTAAAATAGCTTTTCCATTATTCAAGTTACTTGTGAAAGATGTGGAATTCCAATGGAAAAATAATTATCAAAATGCATTTGAAAAATTAAAAGAAAATTTGTCAATCGCACCCATTCTTCGAGAACCTAATTGGTCTTTTCCATTTCACATTTCAACTGATGCATCTGATACAACTATTGGAGAATCACTTGGAAAAAAAGAGAATCAGTTTAATTATGCCATATATTTCATAAGAAAAAACTTAACATCGGCAGAATTGCATACAGAAAAAGAAATGTTAGCTGTAGTACATGCAGTTAATAAATTTCGACATTATATAACAAATTATTAAGTTTATATCCACACGGACCATTCCGCCATAAAATATTTAATGAAAAAATCAATCACAAATGGAAGAATAACTAGATGGATGTTATTGATGCAAGAATTTAACATTCCTATACAAAATTCACCAGACAAAGATAATAAAGTTGCAAACTTTCTATCAATACTACATTCAACTGGTGATCCTAATCCAGTATCAGATAATTTTCCAGATGAACATCTAGTTGCTATAAATGTCAAAACTCCATGGTTTACAGATATAGCTAACTATTTATCATCTGGCATCCTACCATCTCATTACACAAATAAACATAAAAGAAGAAGAATTAGAGAAAGTGATAGATATAGTTGGGTCAATGGAGATCTATTTTATACTGGTACTAATCTAATGATTAGAAAATGTGTTCGAGAAGATGAGATTATTGAAATTTTGAAAGCATATCATGACGAACCATGTGGTGGTCATTTTGAAGATAAACAAACATCATACAAAGTGATGAAACTTGGCTACTACTGGCCATCCATATTCAAAGACTCCAAGGCCTGTGTGAAAATATGTGACAACTGCCAAAGAATTGGTAGACCAGTGGCATGAGATGAAATGCCATTAAAGCCACAAGTATTGATTGAACCATTTGAATATTGGGCTTTAGATTTTGTGGGACCAATCAACCCTCCATCCATTGGAAAGAAGTACATCCTGGTATGTACAAATTATGTAACTAAGTGGGTGGAGACAAAGGCAGTAGCACGGGCAATAGAAGATAATTTTGTGTCTTTTCTTTTTGAAGAGATATTTGTAAGGTATGTAGTTCCGAGATAGATAGTAACTGACCAATGCACATAGTTCACATCAAATCTTATTCGAGACCTTACCAAGAAATACAAGATCAAACACAGAAAATCAACTCCGTATCATCCTCAACCAAATGGACAAGTGGAATCAACAAACAAAGTCCTAGAGAACATCATGACAAATACTGTACAAATGAACAGAAACAACTAGTTAGAGAAATTGAGAGATGCAATATGGGCATATAGGATAACTTGGAAAAACACAACTGGGCTCATTCCATATTAGTTAGTGTATGGAAAACAAGTCCTATTACCCATAGAATTTCAAATACATACATTCAAGCTAGCAGCGGAATTGGAGATGAAATTATCTGAGGCACGACAACAAATAATTATGGAATTAAATCAACTGGATGAGATACGACAGAAGGTAGTAGAGCACACATCTCTTGTCCAAGAACAAAGGATCAAATGGCATGATCGATTCATAAAGAATAAAGTGTTTCAGAAAGGATATTGGGCACTCTTTTTCGACTCAAAGTTCAAATATTTCAAAGAAAAGTTTACGACTCATTGGCTTGGGCCATATGAGATTGAAGAAACCTTTGACAATGGAGTTGTCAAGATAAAAACAATTGACGAAGCATCTGTTTCATTTGTCATTAATGGACATAGACTAAAAGTTTACAATAAGCCTATAAATAAAGAGGATTTTCTAAGAAAAAATTCGATAGATTCAAATATGGAACTAATGGGGCAGCATAGAAATATGCCTCCCATAATTTCAGAAGAAGAAGAAGAAGCATGATAAAAATAAAAAATAAATAAATCCAGGAAACTGGCACAATACAAACTCGAATTCATATCAGAAAACCAACTTGTTTGGCCAATATGAATTCTTTTTGTTTTCATTTTACTTTACTAAGATTTTTGCAGATATACCCTCTAAGACATGGCAGAATTGAGGACAAGTCTAATCATCAGCTTAGGGGAAGGTGTGTAATAAAAACTATGAAAATAGTTTCAACAGCTGAATTGAAGACGGAATATGAACTACAATTACAAAGGAACCTGGTACATCATTCAACATATACGGAAGGGACCTGAATTATTATTGAGAAAATTATTCAGAAAGGGACCTATATCATTACGATAGAAGAAATTTTTAAACATTATTGCAAATTATGCCAGAAGGGACCTGAAAATACAAAATGTTAGAAGGGACCTGAGCTACATCAAATGAAGATCATATTAGAAGGGACCTGAAATGTCAAAGTTTAACCTGCAGAAGGGACCTAAACAACATCATTCCAAATCAAATCAGATGCAAAGCAGAAATAAAGTCTCTACATATTCTAAAAGAGCCGTCGTGATAAAAAACACAATGTTGACCATCATGAACATCAAATGGTTTGAGGGAATACATGTATAGTAAGTAAAAATTGTTCTTAAAATTTCAATTTTTTGTGAAAATATTCTAGAATTGTAAAGCTAATTTAGTATTGGTTATGCATTTTTATCACCTACATTTTTCATCATCTACATTTCATCACCTATGATTCTTAGCCCTATTTTATCCATATCTATACCACTATCCTAATCACTCAATAAAACATTCCATAATCTATCCATACCATACCCTAACTTATTTTTCTAAACAAAAGAATCATAAACAAGAGGCTTAACATTAAACCTTTGTTGGAACTACAATAAACAAACAAGAGGTTAGTGTCATCATAAATATTTAATTTTAAAACATGACCATTTCATTGGTCAATTTTAAAAATTAAATAAAAGAGCAAACCTAAAGTCTAAAATCATATGATAGCGCAACTATTTCAAACAACAAAACAAAATGCAAAAAGTGCAATCATAAATGATTATAAGGTAAGGTAATGGAGCAGGAGCGCAATCCTAATACAAATAGTGGAATGAAAACTAACCTTAATTATGATGCTATGAAAAACAATGCATGACAATGATGTGTATGTATATGGAAAAAATTATGATGCATACAAAAGTGGAGGAATGAAGAAATGATGGCACACAGTGATGTGAATACAAGCAATGAAACGGAAATATGATGGCGCATATGCAATGGGATATGATGCATTTCAATGGAGGATGGAAGCAGACATAGTCATCAATGCAAAGAATGAAAGAAAAACGTGAAAAGGGTTGCGTAATAAGTGAAACAGAGGACGAAATGTACACCAGAGTCAACATGACAGTGAAGGGTACGCCATGCATGCACCGTTCAAGCGGTGGTTGATGAACGGTCAAAACAAATTTAAATGCCATATCACAACATTGTGTAAACAGTTGAGACACTTCTACCATTACTAAGACCTGAAGCAATTGATATACACTGTGTTTTTCACCATCATCGCCTTTTGAAGGCTCAGTGAGAGAAGGAGGGCATGCAATCAAAACACACATCCATTTTTGCAACTCTGTGAGAAACAAATAAATGCAGAAGCTGAGAGAAGACAATGGAGAACATTTGAGGACAATAGAAGAAATATAACGCAGCAAAGAAGGCAGGAAATATAGCAATGAAGATGAATGGAGCGATAAGGGAATTCACTGAAGTTTCAAGCCAAAAAATCTGGCAAATTTGTCAGGAAACCACACTATCAGGAGGAAAAATCCTGTAAAGGATAAGGTAAGAAGCAAACTCATATTTGGTTGTTTAAAACAACGATGATTCGCATGAATAAATCTCGGGGTTGTTAAACAAACTGAGAGTTATAAAATGAGTTCTCTATTTCGGTATTTAAAACTTGTCATTGCCTTAAGTTTGTCTTTGACACCACTCATAAATGCTTTGACACCACTCAAAAATGCTTTGCCATCAGTCAACACTAAATCTTCTGTTGATTAAGTGAGCAAATGATAAAATATTGACTGAATATTTTGATGAGATTGGCATCGATTGAAACACAGATACTGCAGTTAGACTAAAAGGAAAATCACTAGGATCATAGCAGAAAATCATGAGGATCATTGCAAAGACAGGTAAGCTTGAAAACGTTGGATTATTAAAACACTCGGAATAGGTTATTCCTCTATTTTGAAAACTAATTCACCTGTATGGACTCTCTTTTAAAAAAAAAAAAACTTGAAAACGTCCCCATGCACAGTCTTCTATTTCAAAATGAATGAAAACAGAAAATGGAGAGTTCGGGTTTGAATTGCACAATGAATTCATTTTAATTGAGTTGTGTAGTAGATTAATTTTATTTGCACACTCAGTAGAAGAATTCGAATCAGGATTTGTGGAGAAATATTGGTTTAGAAGACATAGTCAACATGTTTTTGTATTTTTGCATAGCAGAGGGCAGAGTCTAGTGAATGTTTGAAGGAAAATAGTGAACTCATTATGAGATTTTTGATGAAATAATTGAGCTATTCTCTTGCATAAACAATGATTTTATATTAGATACATCATGCTATGCCTTTGGAAAATAATTTTGTATGGAATCGAAGGGTCACAAGACACTGTTGTATTAAAAAAATTTCATTTTTTTTTTACACAATCATTTTTTTTTTTTACAAAACAGAGGCAGAGGATTGTTTTTTAAAAGAGACAGAGAATCAAATAGAGTAGGATAATAGAAACATGAATTTTTTTATGTTTTCTTAAACCTCTCTATATCAAATCTTGTGTCTATTTAGACGATGGCTCACATTCTTCCAAAGGAAAACAAAGGCACTAGAAAATTTGGCCCGGAAGTCCCGACAGCCGATTCGTCGCTATTCGACACATAGTCCCGTCGCAAGAGCGACAATTCGAGGGCGGAAAAACATGGTTTACCATCTTAGTCACGGATTAAGCGCAATTAAAAAGTGTGCACTAGGCTTCGCACACGTAAGCTTCCAAACAAGCGTCACTCTTCGAGCATTTCCCAATCTGTCGCCGCTTCCATCCTCTGTGGTACTGCTTCAACGAAGTGTGGTCGACGTTTTGAACGTCGCTCTTCGAACGAACATGGTAGCTCCTGACCACAACGGGAAGTGTGGTCCGACATTTTGAACGTCGCTCTTTCAACATCTGTAAACGTTCGCAATTCTGACGCAATGTGGTCCAACGTTTTGGACGTCGCTCTTCCGATGTTTGTAAGCTGTCGCAATTCCGACGAAATGTGGTCCGACATTTTGAACATCGCTCTTCCAACGTTTGTAAACTGTCGCAATTCCGATGAAATGTGGTCCGACATTTTGAACGTCGCTCGTCCGACGTTTTTATACTATCGCTCTTCCGACGTGTCTGAGTTATCGCAATTCCAATGCTTACAAGGCATCGGTATACCGACGGCAGGTTCAATTTTAAAAAAAAAAAAAAAAAAAAATGAAACTTTAAAGAGGAAAAACGTTGTTTTGAATATATTATATGAAGTAAAACAGTCCATGAAGTCATTACATTTTCACATCTGAAGATTGGAACCCAAATATCCATCCAGAAAAGTGGAAGTCCCACCCCAGAAAATGATAGAAAAATACCCCATGTCACATACAAGGACATGATATAAAACCCGATAACGGTCCACATGGAGATTATCGACAATCTGAGAAAGCATCCAAATATGCCCGAGGCATCTATAAGAAAGTGAAATAGCAGTATGTAGAATAGTAAAGCAACAGATAGAGTACGTACCGACGTCCATTATTCCAAATACAAATTAAAGTACCCAAAATCCTTGAACAGAGAAAAACACTAATCATGTGAGGAGTGTGATATGTCCAAAATATAAAAAAACCATCAGACCATATCAATAAACCAGCAACATAGACCAGCATCGCTAGTTTTGAAGGCAGAGTGATAAACATTAATCATTTTTTTTTCACAAGAGAGAAAACGTTGTTTTGAATATATTATATGAAGTAAAACAGTCCATGAAGTCATTACATTTTCACATCTGAAGATTGGAACCCAAATATCCATCCAGAAATGTGGAAGTCCCACCCCAGACAGTGATAGAAAAATACCCCATGTCTCATATAGGGACTTGATATAAAACCCAGTAACGGTCCACATGGAGATTATCGACAATCTGAGAAAGCATCCAAATATGCTCGAGGCATCTATAAGAAAGTGAAATAGCGGTATGTAGAATAGTAAAGCAACAGATAGAGTATCGACGTCCATTGTTCCAAATACAAATTAAAGTACCCAAAATCCTTGAACAGAGAAAAACGCTAATCATGTGAGGAGTGTGATATGTCCAAAATATAAAAATACCATCAGACCATATCAATAAACCAGCATCGCTAGTTTTGAAGGCAGGGTGATAAACATTAATCATTTTTTTCACAAGAGAAAAAATGTTGTTTTGAATATATTATATGAAGTAAAACAGTCCATGAAGTCATTACATTTTCACATCTGAAGATTGGAACCCAAATATCCATCCAGAAAAGTGGAAGTCCCACCCCAGACAGTGATAGAAAAATACCCCATGTCACATACAAGGACTTGATATAAAACCCAGTAACAGTCCACATGGAGATTATCGACAAATCTGAGAAAGCATCCAAATATGCCGAAGGCATCTATAAGAAAGTGAAATAGCAGTATGTAGAATAGTAAACAACAGATAGAGTACCGACGTCCATTGTTCCAAATACAAATTAAAGTACCCAAAATCCTTGAACAGAGAAAAACGCTAATCATGTGAGGAGTGTAATATGTCCAAAATATAAAAATACCATCAGACCATATCAATAAACCAGCAACATAGACCAGCATCGCTAGTTTTGAAGGCAGAGTGATAAACATTAATCATTTTTTTTCACAAGAGAAAAAACGTTGTTTTGAATATATTATATGAAGTAAAACAGTCCATGAAGTCATTGCATTTTCACATCTGAAGATTGGAACCCAAATATCCATCCAGAAAAGTGGAAGTCCCACCCCAGACAGTGATAGAAAAATACCCCATGTCACATACAGGGACTTGATATAAAACCCAGTAACGGTCCACATGGAGATTATCGACAATGTGAGAAAGCATCCAAATATGCCCGAGGCATCTATAAGAAAGTGAAATAGCAGTATGTAGAATAGTAAAGCAACAGATAGAGTACTGACGTCCATTGTTCCAAATACAAATTAAAGTACCCAAAATCCTTGAACAGAGAAAAACTCTAATCATGTGAGGAGTGTGATAACCATCTGCAGAAACCCAGGCTCGCTTGTAAGATCAGGCTCGCTTGATTCCAAAATTGGTAACCATCTGTTGCATCCGAGATGTAAGGTTTAGGCTCGCTTGTTTCCATTAGTAGCCCGCTACAGCATCCACCCTGTTCATAGCAAAAAGGTTCCTGTAGATATACAGAGAAAGAGTATAATACGTAGACCATATAAACATGGCTATGTATTTCAAAAAACAGGTTTAAAATAGAAACAGGGCAACATTTTTTTTTCTAAGTAAAGTTAATCTATTAACAGTGGGAATAAAATTACACCAAAGTCAAAATCATTGCCCAGACTCATGGAAAATTTGTCATCAAAAAATCAAAAAATTAAGAAGACTGCCCTCATACGGGGAAACCAGTCTTGAACGTTTAATTTACAGAATTCAAAAATATTACAAAGGTCCAGCACAGTAAAATAATCTAAAAGCAACCCAATTAAGTGGGCCGCGAAGCAAGAAAAACAAATTAACCAAACTACTCCTCCGGCTCCTCGACGATTCGGCACCATCCTTCGGAAGGTCCAGGATCGCTAGGTGCTACCTCCACATTCATGCCACGGCTCCCCTCCTGAAGGCTCGAATGCTGGCCGGCTTTTTCCGAGCTCAGACCCGCCGGACGGGTGCATTCTTCCTCCGTTTGGGCCTCCTCGCGGAAAACCACAGTGACTGAAGCTGTAATTCGTGGGCAGTTGAGAGAGCAATTAAAGGAAAATTGCGCAGTGCGCGTCGTGGGAGAAGGTGAACTAGCGGTGGGGAAATGAGGAGCAGGGGAATCCATACGGTGGCCAGATCCTACAACCCGACCCCGCCCACTCCTAGTATTTGGATAGCGACCTGCATAATCACTGGACTGGCCGGAAGACAACTCGGTTGAGGGGCTGGAGGGAGCGCGCAGGAGTTGACCTCTAGTGCTCCCCCTGCGGCAACGCATCCTTTGACGCATGCGAGGCATGGGTGCAGTCTCACTAGCAGTGGGCACAAGAGGAGACGGAGAAGTAGAATTCCAAGAAACAGAGGAAGACAGACAAGGACCAGACCGAGAGAAATGCAGATATGCAGCAAGGTCTACGCAGCAGTTCAGCTGGCCACTTCTCCTTCTCGTCACAGTGAGCAGGCAGTGTAACCCAGCAACCGGCTCGTCTGAAAAACCATAGCGAAATGCCATTTTATCGACCCGATTGCAATGCAATCGAAGGACGCCCGTCATAATTAATCTCTAATCATTAATGAGAGCCGAAGGACGGATCATATTGGAGCATGCGGAATCACTAACAGGAGTGGAGGTATGATCTTGAATAGTGTTAAAACTTAATGCGATTAGATGTGAAAACCTTGGAACTTAATTGAACAGCGTTAAAACCTAATGTGATTGATGTGAAATCGCCACATCCATGTCCCATCGCCTTAAACTCCATTGAATGCACTCGCAGCCGGGAGCAGGGAAAGTTCTGATTGAGGACATGTGGCAGAAATTGATTGGAGCGGATCTTTGTTTGGACCGCTCGCGCAGTGGAAATCTGGACCTGAAAAATATTAGGGCGAATGTGATAAGAAATTCACGTCACAACTCTACCTCCGTACGCCAGCCCAACTTCGGACCCGGAAAATATTAGGGCGGAATTCATTTGGTTTTCGCGTCACAAAATTGGCCGACGTCAGCAGGCTATTTTGGAACGCGAATTTTGCTTAAATTATGGTTTATCGCCATTTGAAGTCCGGCGGGCTCGACTTAAGAACAATTTTGTTTGATCCCATATTATAAAATTTGTGTTGGTTTTCTTTGATAATACATATATTTATAATAAATCATGGGAATACCACACTAGTAAACATGTGGAAAAGTTATATAAATTATTGAGAACAATCATTTTTATGTAAAAATATCCAAATGTACTTTTGGGAAATAAGAATTCGAGTATTTGGTTCATATTGTTTTAAAGGAAGGAGTGAAGTTGGAGCCTCAAAAGATGCAAGCTATTACAAAATGACCTATTCCTAAGAAAATCGAGGTTCTTAGAAGATTTTTTAGACTTACATGATATTATTGATCATTTGTTAAGAATTATGCATGCATTTCAAGTCCACTCACATATCTCTTGAAGAAAATATCATTTATATGGAATGATGAGGCTACTTTGGCATTCGCTCTTTTAATGGATGCCATGTCTTCTACACCAACATCACACCAACATCGGTTGCACCTACTTTTGGTAAAACATTCATAGTAGAGTGTGAGGCACTAGGACAAGGAATTTACGTAACATTAACAAAATAAGGGATATCATTGGCTTTTAAAAGCAAGGAATTCAAAGAAAATATTTGGTGAAATCTACGTATGAAAAATAAATGGAAGAAATATTACATGCAATAAAAAATGGGGATAGTATATCATTGGGAGGTACTTTAAAGTCAAGATATACCATGATAGCATAAAGTGTTTTTTGAAGCTATGATTTTCATTAGAAGATTAACAAAAATGAGGAGAAAAAATGCAAAGTTTTAATTTTGAGATAATCTGCCAAAAGGGTAAGGAAAATTTAGTACATGATGCTCTTTCTAAAATAGAAGAGGCCTCAAATTTATATCCAATTACATTTTCTATTCCTAGGTGGCTAGAAAAAGCTTGCCATAATGGAAAAATGACAATAGTACTAAACAAAAACTAAAATTTAGAAAGGATGGGATGAACTCTATGGAGCATTGGGAGTGAAAGAGAGATATACTTTGGTGCAAATGTAGAATATTTTTATGCACGCAAGCATATTTGAATAAACAAATATTAAGGGAGTCCCATGTCTCTCTGATGGTAGGACGCAGGGTTCCTTAAAACATCTCAAAGGATCAAAAATATATTTTTGGAAGGAATGAAGAAAGATATTCAAAATTTTGTAAGAGAAGGTCAGGTTTGCATAATAAATAAAAGAGAGATAGTAAAATCTCTAGGGGTACTTCAACCATTCCACATACATATTCAAAGACTAGAAGATATATCAATAGACTTTATTACAGGGTTACTGAAATATAAAGGTAAGTATTACATTTTTGTGGTCATTTATATAGACAAATTTTGTAGATTTTTTTTTTAGAGCTCAAAGTACATAAACAACAAGCCAAGTGGCAGAAGTGTCCGTGAAAGAAATTCATAGTCTTCATGGTTTTCCTAAAGTAATAGTACCAAGAAACTTTTGGAAATAATTATTTAATATGAGTGGAGAAACACTAGCTGCCATGAGTTCTACATATCAAACACAATCAAATGGTCAAACAAAAATAGTTAACAAATGTTTTTAAGGTTATCTACAATGTTACTCTTTAGAAAAGCAATATTAATGGATGAAGTGGGTTCGTCAAAGAATAATGGTAATATGATACTTTCTATCAGACATCTACTAAAATTTCCCCATTTAAGGCCCTTTATGGATATCCAACTCCTAGTATCTCATACTTTTTGCAAGATAAGTCCAAAGTATAGGAAACAGAGTCACATATGGAAAATACTAAAGAAAATTTGAAAATTATTATGGAAAACCTTCAAATG
The DNA here is from genome assembly GCA_034641835.2 of Pinus albicaulis. Taxonomy (NCBI): domain Eukaryota; kingdom Viridiplantae; phylum Streptophyta; class Pinopsida; order Pinales; family Pinaceae; genus Pinus; species Pinus albicaulis. Next base: position 764,538,880 of record CM076570.1, read on the forward strand.
AAATGAAACATGATTAAACAACAAGGGGAACAACATTGAAGTGAAAGATAATTTGAGGAGGGTAATTGGGTATTTTTTAGATTATAGCGTTATAAGCAATCTTCATTCAAGAAAAAGAAGAATAAAGAATTAGCTCAAAAATGTTATGGCCCTAAACAATTATTCATAGGATTTCACAAGTGGTATAGAAGTTATATTTTCCTTCTTCTTGCATTCATAAGGTTTTTCATGTATCTTTCCTAAAAAAGGTTTTGGGAAAAAATATGCCAATGTAAATAGAACTTCCAAAATTAGATGAAGAATGAAAGTTGATTCTCGAACCACAAAAAGTTATAGATAAACATTATGTATCTCTTTGACATATAACCATTATGAAGTAACTAATCAAGTGGAAGAATATTCCTCTAGAAGAAGGTACATGGTAAAATGATCAATTCGTGATGAAATACCCATGGCTAAAGGGTTCGTTTGAAGTTTTGACAAAGGTTTTGTTATATGTTTTATATAACACGCGGCGGAATAGTTTTATTGTTTGTTAAGGTCCCACACAGTGATCAAATTTGAAGGGCAGGTCCGAATTTCAATTAGAAGGGCATATATCTATGTCACCCTTCCATAATGAAAAGCTTTAAAAAAAAAAAATTTCAATTGACCACAATAAATTATTTTTACATTTCATTTTTAGAAAGACAAAACCATCAATCTTTATATTAATAAAAGACTATTACATATACAACAATGAAGAAGGCTCCATCTTTCATTGCTTAAATATCTCATCGGCAATGTCAACATAAGTCTTGAAGACACTATTATAAGAATTTGGATACATACCACCGGGATATAGGAGATTCTTATGTGTTAGATTGTGTAATGCAATTTTGACTTTGTCTCACAAGGAGCAGCAGCATGGAGGTCTGGATTTTTCTTATGGAACTTTTTTATTATTATTTGAAACGTTGTTTATAGATATGAATACAACAATGAAATTATGAGCATGGTGGACAATTAGTCAAGCTCATGATGCCAAACCATGATGATGTAAGTTTGGAATTTAACATTTTTACATGTTAAAGACAAATAGTCAAAATCATTGACAACTTAGTATGCCATAATTAATAATCATTCCCTGTTCACTTTTGTTAATAGGTTTATGTCAAACGATGATCTCTCTTCTCCGGCATTTACTTGTATTGAAGATCACTATTCTAGGAATAAGGAGTTATTTTCTCCAAAAATAACCCTAGCCAAACATTGACAATGCATCAAGGATATCTTTCTATGCTTCATAAGTACATATGTTCTACTTCTAAATCATGTCTTGGAAGTGGTTGTTTTACTGGAAATTATTCACCAGTTGGTTTCATACCAAAGTCTTTTTCACATTTTCAGCATCCAATACATGAAAAAGATAATGGTTTAAAACAACATAAATATTTGAAATTTTGCAAGAATTGTCTGGCACACTTTGAATATTAATTTTGAAGTCAAGTGCATGATGATGTATAGGATCAAGTGTCATTTTGAATACCAAATGTTTCACAAGAAACTTCTCAACATGCTACCCTGCAGTAAGGATTAAATGACAATATTGCATCAACTATTTCCATAATAAAAGTGCACCTCGGCCATAAGACTAAACAACTACAAATGTTGTAGATCTAACAAGACCACACAATCAAATATATTCCACAAGGCCAATACTGTATGAAAAATGAAAATGAGTTTGCAACCAAAAATACCTTAGGCAACTAATTCAATTAGATACACCAAACCATCAGCAAAAAGGAAAACCAGCCTACTCAAAAGGCAAGCGTTTACCTCCTTTGACAAAATTTTGAGTTTCGAAACAAGGGCCTTTATTGTCTCGTCAATGCCCCTAGTAATTTGAATGGGGTTTGCACCTGCTGCAACAACCTAAACAAAAAGGTTTCATTTCAAATTATTTTCCACAAATTTAAGATACAACCATTGTCAGTTTTGTATTTCCTAACAAGCTCATAAATTTTGACAAAAGAACCAAATTTTTTTAATACCCGATAGCAATTTTTTCACTCAAAAACTATCTTAGACTCAATAAGCCCAACCCAAAACTAAAAAACCAAACACCATAAGACCCTACAAAAATGAATAGATGATCTTAATCCAGTACTATCGACAAAAATTTACCTTTACACCCTCACTTATTAAACCCTGTGCTGTTGAATTTTAACTTCAATTGCTGCAGCAGAAGGATGGATGCAGCAGCAACATTTTTTTTTGGAGGTTGCTTGCATGCCATCCAGAAATTTAATTCAGCATTTAAAATTCCTGCAAGTTTTTTTTGTAGACGGCCGCAGCCATATTTTTGTACAGGATTGTATTTAAACACAAAAACCAACATTAACGCAATTCACCAACCAGAAATTAAACAAACATAAATTTACCCCCCAGTTTTGTAAATTCAAAAGGAGGACACGTGGAGCATTAATATTGGATCGCATGAAATTGAAGGGAATCTGAAAACCTGAAAACCAGACCCGAATTTTTTATAAGGCACATTGGATTGAGAATTTGCATTACAAATTAGGCAGACGTCAGCATCCCATTTTGGAACGCGAATTTGGTTTGAAATTCAATCTATTCAGACTTTTGAAGTCCGACGGAAAGGGTTCTTTAATGTTTTGATAGTTTAATATATATATATGTTTTAAACATATGTTATATATATATCATATGCGAAATGAAAGGTGGGTCATAGAATTTAGTTTTAATTTTATTTTTTTTAAAAGAGGGTTTATTATAATATGTTTTATATGTTACGACATATAAAAATAAAAAGGACAAAAAAGCTTGGTAGTTTTTTTTATAGACAGTACGTAAATTTTTTATTACACAGTAGTGTGTAAAAAGTGAAAGACCGAGTGTAACTTTTTAAGTGTGTATGCACAGCAGTGCGAAAGTGAAAAACACAGCAGAGTGTTTTAGAGATAGAGTATGTTTGTTTTGAACAGACAGTGAGTTGGTTTTATGCACTGCGTTTTGTAGCAGTCATAATTTTGTAATCCCTCTTAGTGAGGAAGAAGTGTAATAGTTTTTTTTTGAGTTATTGAAGGGAATAGAACTTTGTTTTCAAAGTATTGAAACTCTGTCTCCTGTCAAAGAAATTTTTATTTTCTCTGTGTTAGAGGAAGGGAGATTTATTCTCCATTCATTGTTTTGGAATTTTTCAATATTCCAACATGTGCAAGAACAATAGATGTTGTGGTTCCATCCCCAGCTAAATCATTTTTCTTTTCCGCAGCTTGCCTTACCAACTTGGCCCCAATATTTTCAACTGGGTCCTCTAATTCAACCAATAAAAAGGCCAAAACCATAGCATTGAGATACATTTCATTACACCGTCAATAACAATAAAATTTGACTCAGCCATAACCCTTTCCTTTTATTGTTGTGAAAAGATTTATGCATTACTCTAATGTGGCTAGTCCATAGGCCAAGTAGACCACTGGGCAACAAATATGTTTCCTTTCACCTTTGAGTTTTCAAATTATGCCTACCAAATCTAAGACATTTAAGAGGGGGAACTAATACAACGTTAAAAAGAAAACCAGAGCACACATCTACAAATTACCTCCTTAGCTACCGTCACACCATCATTAACTATTTTCGGAGAACCATGCTTGCTCTCCAAGACAACATTTTTCCCTTCGCCCCAAGGGTGACTCCAACAAGATCAGCAAGTTTGTTCACACCGCCTGCAAGACAAATTGACAATGCTTTCAGTAAGTGTGCAATTGAATGCCAAACCATATGCCAAAACAACCCTCCATGAAAAAATAAAATAACACATTAAAATCGAATATAAGTGGACAAGGAAAGATCCACCACAGTGAAGTTTCACGTGCAGGTGACCTTCCTTTAAACATAATTTTTTCTCCGACCTGCAATTTTTTTGTCACTGAGCCATCCTTGTTGAAGTACAACTCCTTTTCCATAGCTCTTGTATTAACTACCTTCTCTCTGTCGCGTAATCTCAGAGTCCCTATTCTGCTTGAGCGATTAAAGGAAATGGGTGAAAAAACTGAAAGAGAAGACAATTGTCCGCCATAATTATCAAACATTGCACCCAACTTCTTCCCCTTTCCATTGTTACCCAATGAGGTAGATGTGGCAATTGTTGTCATACTTCCCAAAGCAGAGGCCATCTTCTCTTATCCTGAATATAGAATTACAAGATCTTCATATTAGTATGAACCTTAAAAAACATGACTCCCATTGCTAAAAACCACTTTTAAGTTGTAACAGGCAAACTAAACAACTATCGCAACTTTCGGCAACTTATGGAGCATTAAGAGAGAAAAAACCAAAGAGAAATACAACCACAATCCTCATTTTAATGAGACTGGACTATATATTTGCATTAAGATAATAGAAAGAAATCACGACTATATTAAGGCCAACACAAAACAATCTTTAACCAGTGTCTCTCGCGGCCTTCAGGTTGCCATGCTAAAGGTTGCATATTTTTAATTTAAATTCTTGACCTCTCGTGCCCATCTATGAATGCATCCAATGGGATATCTACATCAAATGCTCCTTTATATCCCCAAAAATAAATTCCCTACTACAAGAGCACCAGTATTGATGGATCACCCCACACCATCCCACCCACTAGAAACGGTGAAAAAGGAAACCCGAGAAAACTTCCGAAATATCTCAAGATGACTATATGGGTGGTTCTTATGAATCAACCAACCATTCAGAACATGCTCATCAATCCAAACCATGAGTATTATGTGATGATATTCAAGCAGGCACTGAATCGGATTTTTGAAGCTATGTTAGAGAAACCCTAAACTCTCACTGAAAATAGGTGAAATGTGGCACCACTCAAAGATTGACATGTGCCAATTGGTACAAGTGGTAGACAATTGGCATGCTCAAACAACGAGGTGATGCAGGAATGACATGAGGGAGAAAATATCATAAAAGCCCCAAATCTGGAGAACTAAAGCTCATCACCAACCTGAGATTGACAACTTTACATGATGTAACCTATGAAATCGTAAATGGATAAATCATAGTAACAATAAAGTAACCTATGTAACAATAAAGTCGGATTCATCCTGAGAGTGGTAATGGGAGAAATCATAGTGAACAACAGGAAACATGCATAGTTGCTTACAATCAAATAGATGAAAAAACACATACAAAAAACCTAGATAATAATCGTGCACAAGCTTAATATTGAATTATGAACCGTAAAGGAACTTACAAAATGTGACATTACGAACCTAGTCAAGCGCACAAGCAAAAATATCCTGGACATGACCCTGGTTGACAAGTTGTATTGCTCATGATGCAAGAGGATTTGTACCTGCACTGCCAATTCAATCAAAATCCATCATTATCTATACAATAAATACAAGTAATTGATGTAGTGTTTTTTACTCTAAGATGCATTCTTATGATAATGTTAGAACATATGTTGAAAATTTCAAAACATACCTGAATAAGCTCCTCTTCGTTTCAAGAACAATTTATTGGAGTCGCATGAACTTGGAACAAGCCTCCCATGATCCGAAAGAGTAGCAACTAAGTCAACAGTGACTTTTTTGTTGCTACACTGGATCGAGGGTGGTTTGCTCCAAGATTAAATCGCTCCAATAAATTATTCTCTACTAAACAGGGCCAACCACGTGAAGGTGGAAGCTCTTATGGCCCCCCCCCCCCCCCCTCACATCACTCTCAATTCCCCAATACCCAATCTATATTTCATTTTTTACTTTCATGAGCATAAAAAAAAATATTCAATAACTAATAAAAAAACAATTCAACAAAAAGTATGCAAGGAAACATTGCAATTAATGCTTGACATAAAAATAGTATGATAAATGAGTTTTTTATATAACGTAAAAAACGTTCCAAGTATGGTAACGTTTGTCTTATAATAATACAATATTTTACATTATCGAATTTTCTTTTTCTTCTTCCTATTTTTAAAGCTCCTAATTACATCATCAATATCATCATGCTCTGCTCCTGTTTCGTGCCTTTCGACCCGCACCGCTGACCTAGTTGCGTAGTCACAATGTCTGGTCTCATCCAGTGACGGGGCATCGCCTACAAAAACAGATAATATTAAATTTTAATTGTCAGTTTTTAAATATCATTGAACTAGTTCGGTAATATTAATAAAAAAAAATCGCAATGAGATTATTTACCTGGTGCACCAGTTGTCGCCGCTGACCTAGTTGCGTAGTCACGATGTCTGGTCTCATCCAGTGACGGGGCATCGCCTACAAAAACAGATAATATTAAATTTTAATTGTCAGTTTTTAAATATCATTGAACTAGTTTGGTAATATTAATAAAAAAAATTGCAATGAGATTATTTACCTGGTGCACCAGTTGTCGCCGCTGACCTAGTTGCGTAGTCACGATGTCTGGTCTCATCCAGTGACGGGGCATCGCCTACAAAAATAGATAATATTAAATTTTAATTGTCAGTTTTTAAATATCATTGAACTAGTTCGGTAATATTAATAAAAAAAAAATTGCAATGAGATTATTTACCTGGTGCACTAGTTGTCGCCGCTGACCTAGTTGCGTAGTCACGATGTCTAGTCTCATCCAGTGACGGGGCATCGCCTACAAAAACAGATAATATTAAATTTTAATTGTCAGTTTTTAAATATCATTGAACTAGTTCGGTAATATTAATAAAAAAAATTGCAATGAGATTATTTACCTGGTGCACCAGTTGTTGCCGTTGGGATCGTTGCCTTGTCTTCCTCTCTGGTGGTAAGATCCTCAAGGGAAACATTCTCTGTCATTTAAAAAAAAAACGTTATAAGGACAACCATCAAGGTATAATTATAAAAAATTATAAGTGGAAATTAATTACCGTCACGGCCCTCACTGATAGCAGCATTGTCGGCCTGGTCCCCACTACAATGATCAGGTTGCACGAGAGGATCATCTACATCTGGCTCTAAAACTGGGTTATTTACCTCATCAGTAGTGTTGCTCCCCTGATTTAAACAAAGTTGTTAGACATTAAATTTATGGACTAAAACAAAAATATTGAAAGGTTAATGTTTTACCTTATCAGGCATTCTAGATCTTGGGACCTGCCCCAAGCTTCTGCGACGTTCAACTACAGCTTGATAGCCAAAACGGAAAGCGATATTTTTATCTTCCTCTGTAGTTTATGTTCCGAAGTCATCACCCTACATTACATATGATTGTGTATTTTTAATCATATTTGATAGGATTACAAAAACTTTGGAAGGCGATACAATTAATTATAAGATGTTTAGCTACTTAATTACAATTCTTGCGGCTAATTTCAAGTAGCCGCCCTGGCCTAGCTTGTGATGGCCCTTTTTTTCAATCCTAGCTTTGGTTGCCTTTGAGGTGTCAGACAACCTAGCATCAAAAGATTAAAGTCAGATATGACGTAGCACACTTTTTATTTTAGACATAGAGAAAATTAAAGCTATTGAATTAAAGTTGTAATTTACCTTGCGGGTCCAGTTGGCATTTTTCCTTCTTTCTTTGCCCTTTTCTCTTTTCCGTCATGGATGAGTGCTCTCCACTCACTCTCTAGAACTATGAGAGGACGCTCATATCTAGGGTTAAATTGCAATTGCGTCCTATAGGTGTCCCTGGTATATTTCAAATATTTGCCGGCTACCCGAGCCACCGCTGTTCTGTCAAATGTGCCGACCCCAAAAAGGGCTTCTAGATAATCTGGAAGTTCTTTTTTCAGGTTGGAATTCTGGGAATTCCACCCTATGCGTATGGTTGGGCCAAAAATTACCAACGCATGGCTCTCCAAAAACCTGTAGAACTCATTGTTTCCTGCTACGTAAAAAAAATAAAAATAAAATAAATAAAAAAATAAATAAAAAAATAAAAAAAAAAAAAAAAAGAAAGAAAGAAAGAAAAAGAAAAGATATTATCATTAATTTAAAAATAAAAATTATGATAAATATGTTTTAGATAAAGTACATGAAATAGTTAAAATATTAAAATTTACCTGGGAGTTGTACATGCTTTATAGGGACACCTTCATCGTTCACCAAAAACGTGCCATTAATGGTCCCTGTGGAGCTGACACGTGTAGCTCCAGGAAACACAATAATGTAGTTGGCCATATCAGCCTCATCATTGCCAACACGTTCAACGGTTGGCTGGGTGTCTGCTTGGGCAAGGTGTGTTTCTTGGCTGGCACCTAAAGGAGTAGAAGGTGTACGAGAGGGTTGTTGGGCAATCTCTTGCCCTTGTGTCCCACTACCACCAACACCGGGTTCAGCAAATGCCAGAAAACGCTACATACAAAAGAACTTTTTGTTACTTTAGTCAATGTAAAAATTAAAAATCAAACTATCACAATTCATCTCATGCAGAACAAAAAAAAATATCCTTTTGACTTTTTATTATTACCTGATATGTTTCTAGCTGGCTCATAAGTTTTTTTATCCTCTCTTCTGTTTCAGGTGTTTGAGGCGCGTCTATCAAAGTATTAAATTCTGACCTTGCATCTCGTGCCTTTTTTCGCAACAAGAACACCGGAGATAGGGATGAAGAAAGCTCTTCCTCAAAGAGGGAATCATCAGGCGTACCATGGCTAGGTGTATGCATATTTGAACAAAATTAATATTATTTCAATTATGTAAATAACTAAAATACCTGAAGATAGAGCAATGCTGGCACTTTACATGTTCTTCCGTTGGCCTCTTTCCGCGATCATCCCGTCTCTGGGTTGTTCCTGCACTGCTCTCATCAGTCTGCCACATTGCAATAAAATTATAAATGTAAAAACTTGAAAACAATATCTAACTTGAAAACACAAAATGAAAACTGAAATAATTTCTAATAAGAGACCGGAAGACAGAGTTAGAGTTTCAAATATGCCTTGCATTGAATTCAATCCTGGAAACATGTCATTGCACATTAAGGCACCCAAACAAGAGACGAGTTGACAATGAAGGCCTTATTGAATATATTGTTGGAGAAACTTCTAGTAAACTTGTTGTGAAGACCTTGAGGACATTTTTGGAGCAACATTGTTGAAGTTGATGGCATAGCATTGTTGGAGACAATCTTGAAGGGCCTTGAAGTGAAGCTTTTGGAGCAACTATTGAAAAATCCTTAGAGCATTTAAGTAAGGCACTTTCTATCTTCCATCACCTTTTCCTTTCAATATCCTTTAAACGATTTTGTTGATATTTAATGTTTGAAATCACGTTATAATTCCTTGATTATATGTGTTTGGGGACTTTCCCTTTGAAATTACCCAAAAATACCCTGGCAATTTTATCTTCAGGATGCATGTCTGACCCTATTGTTCAATATTTTGATTGATAGTAGTAAACATGGAGAGTTAGGGGGCTCTTGACTTGGTTTGGTTGGGCCATTAGATCCCTAACATCTACTAGGGAGAACCCCCCTTGAGTTGGAGGAGAGCTAGCCCGAAGTGAAAAGAGGTTGGTGAGGTGACAATGGGGCTATTGAATTACACATGGTATAACACTTTAGCTTTAGGACTTTATCTTGAGAAGTGCGAGATTTTGCTATATCAATTCTCAAATTGTTTACAACACTATTGTTAAGAAATAATAAGAAGTGATGTTGAGGGGTTTTTGGGTATAAGAAACAATACCATTTAAAAACTAGGGTTCTCAGTCCTTGGCATTCCTTCACCTGGGCCTAGGGGCACAATAGAATAATTTCACACTAAACCATGCAAACTTAAAAGTAACTTAACAGATCCATAAAGTAATAATAATCATAATTCCTAATTTCCTATTGTACGATATGATGCAAATTATTCAAACATGAAGCAATGAAGACATGCAATGTCCGAATTTCAAGATTGATGAACCAATACAAGAAGTTAGAAACTACAAATTTGATTCAATACTCTGTGTCCTAACTCCAGGAAGGAATCTAGTTTGTAGTACAGAACATGCATCGTGTATTATCAATTCTTAATTGACAACAACTAAAGCTCATCTACCTCATCAATTCCTTCCCATTTTGTGTTTTTATGTTATATTCCTTATAAAAGTGTCAAATTTCTCTCAAAGTAAGCAACCACCGAATAAAATAAAAAATAGTTGAGATATGATTGAGAAATGGTCATTTATTTCTTGAAAGGATCTTCACAATTTCTTTGGTTGTTTTTCATCTCAAGAAACAAGAAATGACCTAAGAAACTATCGTGATGTAATATAAGAAACAACACGGTGCAATGGCCATTTTCAAAGCCAAATGATGTCCATCGAGGACATGGCCTTTATTTGGTTCCTGTTTCATAGGAGTTTCGGGTAGAAATGGAACTTTGTTGTACCATTTCCAGTAGTAAAAAGGAAAAACCTTCTTTTTCCATGGGAAATAATTTACCTTTCCTTTTTCAAGATAATCTAAATCACAAAAAATATGAACTATACTGCACACATTCTTGGATAATGTGAAAGTGGAAAAGGAATACCCTACACAAGTGATGCACACATGTACATTCGAACACTAATAGATTTTTGTAGTTGAAATGCAATGCTTGTTTTCATTTAAATGTAGGGTTTTTAAAGCAGGGAGAAATAATGGCTACCAAATTAATAAGCGTTTATTTGGGAAAAATTTAAATCTTGTATTGGGTGATGAAGATAATAGAGGGTATTGAATCTTGATTCTTGACATCTAGAGAGAACCCTACAGCCTAACACAATCCAATGTAATTGACCAAAAAAACCCAAATAGAGTCAAACCTACTATAGGAGGAAGGGCCTGCAGTAAGAACTTACCATTTGCAAGAGCTGAGGGCGAACGCTGGGCGAATGCAAGGCAAATTCTGCTTTGCAAGAGCCTCGTGGCGAATGCCGAGGGCGAATGCTATTCCGCAAGAGCTCGTGGCGAATTCCGGGAGGGCGAATGCTATTTCCGCAAGAGCTCGGGGGAATGCCGAGGGCCAATGCTGTTCTGCAAGAGCTAAGGGTGAATGCTGAGGGTGAATGTTGTTCTACAAGAGCTGAGGGCGAATGTTGAGGGAAAATGTTGTTCTGCAAGGGCTGAGGGCGAATGATGAGGGCGAACACTAATATATTTTTGTAGTTGAAATGCAATGCTTGTTTTCATTTAAATGTAGGGTTTTTAAAGCAGGGAGAAATAATGGCTGCCAAATTAATAAGTGTTTCTTTGGGAAAAATTTAAATTTTGTATTGGGTGAGGAAGATAATAAAGGGTATTGAATATTGATTCTTGACATCTAGAGAGAACCCTACAGCCTAACACAATCTAATGGAATTGACCAAAAAAACCCAAATAGAGTTAACCCTACTATAGGAGGAAGGGCCTGCAGTAAGAATTTACCATTTTGCAAGAGCTGAGGGCGAATGCTGTTCTGCAAGAGATGAGAGCGAATGATGTTCTGCAAGAGCTGAGGGCGGATGCTGTTCTACAAGAGCTGAGGGTGAATGCAGTGCGAATGCTGTTCTGCAAGAGCTCAGGGCGAATGATGTTCTGCAAGAGCTCAAGGCGAATGCTGAGGGCGAATGCTGCCGGGCTGGAGTCGTAGGTGAATGTTGTTCCGCAAGAGCCGAGGGGCGACCTCAGGGAAAATGCTGTCCTCGCAAGAGCCGAGGGCGACGTCGTTTTGCAAGAGCAGAGAGGGAAATGCGTGCATGATATCAGACGTTAATGTAGCTATTGCGACAGATATAAGTTTCGTATTTTTAATAAAATCATTTTTATGCAGCACGCATATAAGTTTCGTATTTTTATGTAGCGCACATCTAAGTGTCATTATACCGACGGCGAAAGCTGCCGCTAGACGCACCTCTAAACGCCGCAATTGCGACACTTAGACATTGTGTCGCACTTGCGACGTTTGGAGGCAGCCATCGCAATAGCGACGCTTTGGGGCATAGTGTCGCAATGGCGACGTCTTCCTCCAAATGTCGCAATTGCGACACTTTGTATAAGTGTCGGTATTGCGACACTTTTCTATAAACGTCGGTATAGCGACAGTTTCGGGCGGGATTGAAAAAAATTGGGGAAATTTCTGACATTTGGTCAAAAGCGTCAGAACCAAGTGTCGGAATTTCCCCCAAATGTAGTAGTGACAAATCTGAATATTGCATTTTTTCCAAGTGACCATTTCAAAGACACTCATGGTGATGAAGAATTGAATCCTCCCAGGGAAGAATTTGAAAGCATGGGTCAAGATGGTGAAGAATTTCTTTTGAGTCAGGGTTACAAAAGTGCCGATGATTCTTGTGAAATGTTTTCTTCAACCGATGATGGTAAAGAAAATTTTCCACGCAATGATGTTGATGAATTTCTTAACTATGTTGAGGATGATGATAGTGGGGATAATATTCCTTCTAATGGTGATGAAACTACTTTTACAAAGGATGATGGAATGATGAAGCTGTTGCAAGCAAATATTGCAACTAGGAGTAGGAGTAGACCTTTTCATATCAATCCAAAGCATTCTAGTTATACAAGGGCGAGGACAAAATATCTCACGACAAGAAGTTCTGTCATTCATTTGATTTCAAGTGAATGTTGTCGAAGGGATTGCTTGAAAAATATGGATTTCAACTTTGCTTTGGAGAAAATGAAAACATATATGTCAATGAATAAAAGCATGCAAAATTCATATTTAGTGGGTTGCATGCAATCTACACTAGCAGGTTATGATTATCATATTGGGAATGTATTGCTTTGCAGAAAGGCGTTCAAAATGTTGCATTCAATTGGTAATTGTCATTTTTCAAGAATCCAAGATAGATTGGAAAGGGATCCCACATATTATTCAAAAGCACGTTATAAACGGGAGGTGGGGCCGTTTGCAAATACTGCTAAGACATGGATGAAAGACTTCTTTTCAAATCATGGAGAGTGTATGCCAAATAAATACACAATACATATTCCAGATAATTTCTCGAGACAAGAAATATTCATGTTATACAAAGATTATGCAGAAGATGTTGAAGGAATTGGTAATTTTATTACATATTCTTATTTTACAAGGATATGGAAAACTGAATTCAACAATGTTCGTATTCCTAAGAAGACAAGGATGGGTATTTGCAGCACATGTGCTTCTCTTAAAGAAAAAAGAGATAAATGTCAAGGGGCAGAAAGAGGTATGTGTTCAAAACATTGTTTTTTAAAATTTGATACTTATCAACTATGAAAATATATTTATTCATATGTTTCTTTTATTTTATGTACAAATTCCGTTGTCAAAGAACTTCAAGACCATTGCAATCAGCAAACAAGTGAAAGGAAAAATTTGTATAAACATCGAAAGAAGTGTTATGATCATCCAAATAAATATCTGGGATTGATAATTGATGGTATGGACCAAAAGAAAACACTTCTTCCACATTTTGTCCGCACGCCAAAAAAATTACAGGAGGAAAATTTCATTCAGTTTCACTTGGTTGGTTGTATGGTATTTAATAAGAAGATGTTTCCAAGAGTTTTCTTCACAACTCCAAATATTCACAATGATGCAAATCTGACCATAACTATAATCCATGATGTGGTTACTCATTGGTCTGGGATTCTTCTTGAAGTTTTGTATTTACAATTAGACAACACAAGTCGTGAGAAAAAAAATCAAGTTCTTTTTGGGTATCTAAACATGCTCGTTGAATTGGGGATTTTTAAAAAGATAAAGGTTGGTTTCCTTCTTGTTGGGCATACTCATGATCATATTGATCAAATGTTCAGTCGTTTTTTAGTAACATTGAGGAGGAAATGTGTTGGGAGCCTGCCATCATTAATTGAATGTATTAAGAAATCGTACATTCCAGAGCCTGTTTTTCATGTGTTGGAAGAAACTATTGACATGCGAAGGTTTATTTTTGGATCGCATGGTGAGGAGAAATGCATTGAACAACTTAACAACATTAGCTTCCACCATCAATTTCATATCAAAAAAATTGATGGGATAACACTTATATGGGGCACGAAGCATTCAACTGTTGAAGAATGGGGACCATCATCAAGTTTAGCATTTTTGAAGTTCATTCCAAAGCATCCAATATTTTCATCAAAGATATTGTTATTACAGTCAGTTGCCGAACTACATAATGCACGAAGGCAGAAGAGAGACATAAATTATTCTGAATGTCTAGAGGAAATTAAAAGATGTATTAGAGATACATATGAGTACTTCGATGTTGTTGATTCAGTTTGGTGGGAGTCTTTTTTCAGTAATCAAAGTGATATGATTTCAAGATCAATAAATGGGGATACGCTTTTGAAGACTCCTTTTTTTTTTCCACAAAATATGCCAAATGAACATGAACATCAAGAAACACACAATGTTGAACAACAACAGCCTCAAGCTATTATTAATTCCCCATAGGTAGAGGAAAGAGAAATCTATATTGGTTCTAGAAGATCACGTGCACAACGTGAAGCCATGGAAGACCTTTACAGGGGTTCTGTGCAGGATCTTAAGGAGGGTTGCATGATAGCAGTGTTAGCAGATGAAGATCCACTTGGCTATCCATTCTGGATTGCTAAGGTTATAAAGGTCATTAATGAAAATGAAGAGATTACAACTGTTGATGTACATTGGTATGCCACAAGTACCCACCCTTTCAATGGTGTGTACAAGCCAGAGATGGTAGTGGAAAAAAGAATTGGCAGAAAGAGAAAAAGAAAGGGCACAAATATAAATCGTCGCCGCACAGATGTCTTAAAATTGGAGGATGTTGACATACTTGTGTATGACTTCAATTTGACAAATAGAGGAACTCTTCGATTACAGACCATAAATATTTTGAAGAAATTGCTACCAGAACAATTACTGTTGAAATGGGACTCTGCAGAATGTAGACGTAAATATACAAGACTTTTGAACTCTAAAATGGTGGGTATGCATGTTGACTCAGATGGAGCAGTAGTTGATGAAAGAGAAGAATATGGATCATCTTCATCTGCATCGAGCCATTCATTTGAAGATGTAGATTATGATGGTGTGCCAGAACCTATGGCTGATTTTGAATAATTATCTAAGACACTTTTATGTAATTGATGTTTGCATGGTAACTTGAAATAAAAATTTTGACTTCCATCTCATTTTTCATGAAGTTATGAGACATTTCTATGTTTGTTGGATTATATGTTTTAATTATGAAGAATTCATCTCTTTAGAATATCGACAATGCAACAATGAATTACAAAATTAATTTATGTTATATTCAATGTACCAATGTTGATATTTTAATTATAAGTAAAATAGAAAATAGAAACTAATGTTGAATTTTTAGATTATGCAGTGATATTACCATGATATTATGTATTGTTACCATTTGGTATAAGATACTTTTAAAAGTTTTAATAATTATATGTGTCATTGAAATGGAACACTTTGTTTTGATGCTTGATTTTTAGGCTTTGGTTGAAATTATATTTAAATTTGTCTTATGCTAAGATTTGAAAAAAGATAAGTTTTTATCCTTTAAAATTAAAATTACTCTTACTTATTTCTGTTCAATGATAATTTTTTCATTTACTTGTTCATTTTTTAAAATTGTTAAGTCTTATAATTTCTCCATAATTTCATTGTTCAAGTATGTTGAACACTTAAGATTGAAAAACTTTAGATTTACAACTTGTCATTAAGGTTTTTATGCGCTACCAAATTTTATCTTTAAGGTTATGGTTGAAAATAATTACAATTTTGGGGTTGTTTAAAGTCAAGATATTTTATGTTTAACAACATGGATGAAAATTGTTCAAAATTATAAGCCCTTCAGACATGTATTTGTTTATATTTAACAAAAACGAGAGAAATGTGAATGTTACATTCGAAAAAATAATGTATCAAATACCTAGAATAATCATAGTCAACATTATGTGCTCCCTCTTTATTGACATCCAAGGAGGAATGTTATTATTGATAACGAAAATAGGCCACACTGAGTAAGTAGATCTAAGCTCTCCGAATGGATTAACACCATCAGCTACCAATGAAAGCCTGACATTACGAGGTTCATTTTTAAAATCTACATATTTTTCCTCAATTTCCCTAAATGCAAAACCATCTGCAGGCATTCGAAGAACACCATCTCCAATTCTATTCTTTGAATGGTAATCCATAAACTGTGCTATGCTCTTACACCTGATCATTCGCTGCAAATGTAGAATTATGGGAATAAGATGAAGAACCTTTCGAGGCACTTTTTTTGTTAGTTGATCTGTTCGATATCTACTGGTACCACATTTCGGACATTCTGTTTTCGACTCATGTTCTCCGTAATATATAATATCATATTTAGGACATGCATCTATAGTGTTATATTCCATTCCAAAGTCTTTCATAATAGCGCGTAGATCTTGATATGTTCGAGGTAAATTATTTGGCGATGGTAACAAATATTCACCCAACAATCTACAACATAAACAAAAACTAGTTAATGTAAATATTATTAATCATATATATATAAGTATTGAATTATTATTTTACACATTTATTACAACTAAAAAAAGGGAAAATAATCAACATTTACATATATGCGATCATATATACATATTGCATACCTTAGGATCTGTGTCATACATCTATTCGACAAATTATTCATAACCTTTAAGTTCACCAACAACAATGTAGCAGAGAGAATAGTTGCATTTGAGTGTTCAAAAAGTCGTTCACTTGACGTTTCAATCAGAGGTACATCATAAATACCGTCACTATCTCCACCATCATCATCTGACTCACCATACAAGTCTTGGAGCATTTGATTTGTCCCATCATTAATGTGAACTGTCTCATTATTTTCATCATGATCTACCTCCATGGGATCATTAAAATTACCTTCATCATTCACTTCATGTTCTTCACCTTGTACAACATCATTTCCAATACTAATATTTGTTGCAATATTCTCTTGTACTGGTGCAACATCATCTAATCTACTACTATTTAGCTGTGGAAGCTGGTTGATCATCTGCAAAAAGTTGGGGGGCAATTGTGCCTTTATGAAAATTACAAACATTAATAATTAAACATTAGTGCGCATATAAAAAATATTAAAATAATATAAAATTTTACGATATAATCAAAATGAAGATAGATAATTAATTACCACGGGACGATAGTCATTCGATCCACCATTAATGTGCCCATATTTCCTACAATGCATTGTTGATGTTGCTATTAAAACTCTAACATTATTTCTCATACAGGATTTTTTGCAATGGCAATAAACTCTACCATCACCCCTTTCACCCTTTTGAATTTTTTTTCCACCTCTAATGTTTTCTTCCATTGATGCAAATTATCCTATAAAGAAAATAATAATTATATTTAGCAATTATCTCTCTCAATGGTGTAGAAAACCCAAGACGTGTTGAACTCAATGGGAGCTCAATAAGCAAAAAGAAAATAAAAGTGATCAAAGTTCGACCATGATAAAAGGATCAAAGGTAAATAATGAATGGAAAACCCTGATCTTATTTATAACAAAATATTGAGTTATCCTTGATAATGGTGCATAGTAAAATATTATTAACCAAGATCTAGATCTAATAGCTTGGAATATTTTATGGCTAAACTAGCTGTTAGGATAACGGCTAGTTTGACTTTGAAAATTAAAATCAAATAATCACGGCTAGTTTTATTTAATTAAGTAATTAATTAATTTTATTTTTCTTCTTATATATATATATATATAATTTTATTTTTATTTTTTATTTTTTTTAGAATTGGCTAAACTAGTCGTTAGGATAACGGCTAGTTTGATTTTGAAAATTAACAACATAACTTCCAACATGATCCTCATAAAACTAACTTAACCCATATTGGTCTACTGTCAAGTTTGATATTTCAATAATTTTTTAGATGATTTTCACGAAATTATTAGAGTTTTTGTTTAGCTGGTTTAAATTTGACTTGAGATTTCATGTGAACCTCATGAAATTAATTTACCAAAAAAGAAATTAGACAAAATTCTAATGTAATTAATTTTATTCACCAATCTAATAACCTATTTCAAAACTATATAAAAAATTACATTTAAAATATAATTGTTAATATATTTGAAATGCAGTGTGAATTCTATAATAATTTTAGATATTTATTTTCAAAAATTTTATTCTATTTATGTTTGTATATAAAAGTAAGTTAAAACTCTATTTAAAAAATATATTTGAATGTGAAATTATCAATGTGATGTTTAATTTGAAACTATATTATAACATTATATGTAAAAATAATTTTATATTTATATATTAATGAGAAAAAGTATATTTAAATGTGAAATTATATTAATATAATTTGCATTTTAAATTAAAATTTGAGCTAATTATATGTATATGTTTGAATTATAGTTTAAACGATATGGAGTATTTTTAGATACATAATTTGTTATATATATTTTTACATAGAAATAATTTAAAACCATATACAAAAATGTTTGAATGAAATATTAATGCATTAACGACATTTGCTCCAAACCGTTGCAATATATATATATATATATATATATATATATATATATATATATATATATATATATATATATATATATATATATATATATATATATATATATATAATCCAAACCTTATTATATAATTCCACACATTAAATATATTAACCCAAAGTTCCAAGGTTTAATTATGGTGGAAAATCATATTCCAAAGTATACCATATGGTGGAAAAACATTACAATGGTGGTGTTAGCTATTGCAAAGTCTAAATATGTGATTTATTGGAGGCACATTCCAATTAAACTTTGGATATAATGGTATGGCACTTATATTATCAAATCCGATGGCATATGTCAAAACGTATGGTAAGTTTTGACTACTGATGAATATTTTAGAAATGTCAGAAATGCGACGTTTCTAAAATATGCATCAGTATTGCGACGGTTTGGAGAAAAACATCGCATTTCTGATATTTTCTCCAAAGCGTCGCAATACTGACGCATATTTTAGAAACGTCGCATTTCCAATGCTGTGTCCCAAAAACGTCGGAATACCAATGAATAGTTTAGAATGTCACATTTCTTACGACATTCATAAACGTCACAAAAGTGACGATGTCCCTAAATGTCAGTATAGCGACGGTTGTTGGCGGGATTTGAAAAATTGATAAAATTTGGGGAAATTTCTGACAATACGACAAAAGTTTCAGAACTAAAGTGTTGGAATTTTGACCAAATGTACTAGTGCACTTATTCCATTTGAACCCCCACCATCAGTTCTTTCAGTTTTTCAGTTTCAGCACAACTTACTATTTTTAGCAGTTTTTCAGGTCTTGAACTTCAGGAGCCGTTTTTAGGTAGTAAATGATGTTTTTTGGGAAAATGGGAGAAACATGGATTATAAACTAATGTTTCCCACTCAAAAGTTATAGTCCTCAGATATATATTTCTAACGAGGTATTGAGTGCGTCAAACGAAGATCGTATGCCAAAGTTACATCCCCAGGAAGATTGATGAACCAATTTACCCAAATGGGGCGCACAGTTTTAGCGCTTCATCTCCTAGGGTTAGATTTTTGGATGTTTAGTGTTTTCTATCGTTTCTCAACAATAAATAGGCCTTTGAGATTGTAACACAATTCAGAGGCCTGTAGCCACTACATCTCTTCTCAGAGCTACGCTACCAGTGCCTTAGCTAGTTTATTTCCATTATGTCTGTAAGGATATTTCTGTTATTTGATATTAATGAAATGAAATATTATTTCTGCTGCATCTCTGTGTTTATGTTTTTTTTTGTCTATTATTGCATTATTGCATAAATCTGGATCAGTGGTATCAGATCGGTCTTCTCTTTCTATATTTTTCTTTGCATGTCCCCAATGAGGTCAGTGTATAAAGACTTAGGGCTCGATCTGGTTGAACCCTTGCAAGATCAGCCTCGCAAACCATGACAACCTCCCATGGCTGAAGAAAAGAAAGACGAGGGAGTAGGAGATCTTATGAAAACATTGCTCAAGGAGGCCCTCGAGAAACAAAGGAACATGATGATGGATAACTTTGCCCATATCCTTCAACGGTTGCCCATCGACAACGCATCTGCATCCAACAGCCACTCTGGAGGTGCCTTTCCTTTCAAGGTACAAGTCAACTTTGACATTCCTATATTTGAAGGCCAGATAGATGCAGTTACTGTAGATAGATGGTTAAATTTTCTGGAAGGGTATTTCTCAGTCCATGATTTCTCCGACCGAGAAAATATTATTTTTGCACTCCTCAAAGCCTCCCCCCATGTCAAGGACTAGCGGGAAACCTACTATGAGAAAAAGGACGAGAGGGAACCATTTGTTCTCGACTGCACCCACTTGGAATTTGTTCCGAGATGACATCAAGGAACAATATTACCCCTTGGGGAGCTATGAGGACAAGTACATCAAATGGACCAAGCTACGGCAACAAAGGGATGATGATGTGCACGAAATGACAAATTTGTTCCATACCCTACGCACAAAGTTATGTATTAAAGATTCAAAGAGACATTTGGTGCTCAAGTACCGTAGCTATTTACATCGATACATTCAGGATGAAATGGAGTTCCTCGACATTACCTCAATTGGCACGGCATATCGCTATGACGCCAAGATCGAGCATAAATTTATGCAGGAGAAGCGAGACTTTGGATTCGCGAATTTGAAGCTAGGGAAAGGCGCCCTCGAACCGAAAAACAAGGGGCAAAGCCAAAGCGGGGCGACTCAGAACTACACCACAAATCCAAAGAAGGACACTAGGAAGTGGTGTGAATTTCATAACATCCCCACTCACAACACAAAGGAGTGTCGTGCCAAACAATCATTGGTGACCGAACTAAAGGCACCTGAATCAGATTCATGTTCTAATCGTGAGTCAGAACCAGAGGAGGGAAATGGAAAAGGAAAGCAGATCATTTATGCAAATCCCAGTGCCATTATTTCCACTACCAAGCTCCAGGGGGAGGATCCCGAGGATCCATAGGAGGGGGAGAGCCTCTTCCATTCACAGATGTGGGTAAAGGGTTCTCCACTGCAATTCCTTGTCGATAGCGGAAGCCAAAAGAACCTCATTTCAACAGAGGTCATGAAGCGGCTCGGCCTACTGACCATAACACACCCACAGTCATATACTATTGGGTGGCTTCATGAAGGAAGAGATCTCCGTGTCCGCCAACAATGCCGCCTTTCGTACAACATCAAGCCATTCATGGATGAGGTATTGTGTGATGTTTCTCCTCTTGATGTGTTTGATGTATTATTGGGCCAACCATACTTGTGGAGGCAACATGTTGTGTATGAGTCTAGGCCTCGTGTTTTTAATATTACTTTGGGAAATAACTTGTACAAAATACCAGAGGTAGTGCCGCCTCCTGCCATCTCTTTGAATACTGCAAAACAAAGCAGTAAGATTGTTTTCCAAACCAAGAAATTTATTTTCATTACCATTTACCCACAAGGAAAGAATAATATTGTGGCCACAACCTCGAAACAAGGCTCCCCTTCACGACAACAGAAGATGGACAAAGGCATGGAGGAATACGAGGAAATTTTCTCCTCACCCACAGAGGTTCCTTTTCAGGTCAAGCACTCCATTGATCTGACACCAGGCGTATCGACGCTTGATATTTCCATACCTCATGCGACCACACAGACATAATCCACACATGTACTCTCTGATGTTGATAAAGAAACCAAATTTACTGAACACATCCAGCATGTCTGCCTGCGGGTCCATGGCATCTTCAACAAATCCAATACCCAGTTGAGCATAATTTGCCTCATATCATGGAGGATCTCAACGCAATGGGGACCATTTCTTCCTAAGGGGGGAGGAATGATCCACTTCTATATTGGTGGCCACCCACCTATTCCATTTGGACTTGCACCATCAGTTCTATCATTTTTTCACTTTCAGCACAACTTACTATATTTAGCAGGTTTTCAGGTACTTAACTCCCGGAGCCGTTTTGGGGCCCTAATGATCCAGGTAGATATTGGTGGCCACCAACCTATTTCATTTTAACCCCACCATCAGTTCTTTAAGTTTTT
This sequence comes from Pinus albicaulis, assembly GCA_034641835.2. NCBI lineage: Eukaryota > Viridiplantae > Streptophyta > Pinopsida > Pinales > Pinaceae > Pinus > Pinus albicaulis. The sequence continues at coordinate 764,560,894 of CM076570.1, forward strand.
AATTTTCAACACAACTTACTATTTTTAGCATTTTTTCGGGTCCTTAACTTCTAGAGTCGTTTTGAGGCCCTAAACGGTGTTTTTTTTGGGAAAACCGAGAGAAACATGGGTCATAAATTGATTTTTCTCACTCAAAGTTTTATTCCTCGGATTGATATTTTTGACGAGGTATTGAGCACATCAAACAGAGATCATATGCCAAAGTTATGTCCCCAGGAAGATTGATGGACCAATTTACCCAAATGGGGCCCACAGTTTTGGCGCTTCATCTCCTAGGGTTAGGTTTTTGGATGTTTAAGGTTTTATATTGTTTCTCAACAATAAATAGGCCTTCGAGACTCATTGTAACACATTTTAGAGGCCTATAGCCACCTCGTCTCTTCTCAGAGATACGCTACCAGTGCCCTAGCTAGTTTATTTCCATTATGTCTGTAAGCATATTTATGTTATTTGATATTAATGAAATGAAAGATTATTTCCACTAAATCTCTATTTTTATGTTTATTTCTGTGTATTATTGTGTTCATGCATAAATCCAGATCAAAGGGGCATGAATCTAGCTCAAAATAATGATGCAAGTAACCCAAGGCAGTAAGAGAAAGAAGGCGACTCTAGAGGAAGACCTTACCAGAGAGGTAGAGGTAGAGGAATAGGCAAAGAGACTCTCTATTGGTGCTATAAATGTGGGAAATTGGGTCACATATCTTTTGAGTGTCCTAAGAATGAGAAAGTAGGGAAAAGGTATGCATATGTAGCCCATCCAGAAGCAACACAAGCACATGCACCTGTGGAAAAAATATACACGAGATGAGAGAAGCTTTAATGATGAAAAAATTATTTTTGAAACCAACCAAGGATACTTTTCAACCAACGCAAATAAGGGTCTTGTTTAGCACCATTTTCAAGGTCGAAGGAGAGTGTTGCAACGTAGCGATTAACAGTGGAAGCAATAACAATCTAGTTTCCATAGAAATGGTGGAAAACCTCAGATTGAAAAGGTTGAAGCAACCAACACCATATAAAATTTCATGGTTGTATAAGGTCAACAATTTTTGGTGAGTGAGAATACCGAAATGGAGTTCTAGATAGGCATATATAAGGATAAGAGAGTTTGTGACATCATGCTAATGGATCTTTGCCACCTCCTTTTGGGTCAACCTTGGAAATTTGATAGGAAAGTGATGCATGGTGGAGATAAAAACACTTACAAGTTTGAAAAGGATGGTATAAAACATACTCTTGTACCATTAAAGTAGGATAGTATAGCTCATACAAGTAGCAAAAAAACATTGTTATTAAGAGGAAAATAATTTTTGCAACAAATGAAGAAAGATGAGGTCATCTAAGAGGTGGTATATAAACCAAAGGTAATACTTTTTCACACTGAAATTGTAGTTTTACCTGTTAAGATTCAAGATATGATGCATGAGTTTAGTGATATCATTGATGAACCTCTAAATTAGACCCAAAATAAGGCCCATCTAACCTTTCTTATGCCCATCTAACCTTCATTATGCACATGAAAATATATATTAAATCTATCTTTATGCACTTAATAATGTTTTCTTATGCTTTAATATGTTCTTAGGAAGGTTTAAAGGTAATTGCATATTTGTGCCTAATATTGGTTATTTTTGCATAATATTGTGAGAATATTGGGCGGATTATGTACATTTGGAGAAGGAGATAATTTAGGGACTTTCTCCCTGCCACTGGAAGATCAAGATTGAAGAATAAATGAGCACAATATCTGGAAATTATTGAGAAATCTTGGAGAGATTCAAGGGGTTTTTCCACCCTCCTTAACTATCAAAGGAAGCTAAGAAAACTGAAGAAGAAGTGCACCCAATCTATGGTTTTCTTGGAGTCAAAGTGGACTCAATCACTATTTTCTAGGGAGTTGTTGGTAGCTTCCTTTGAGGATAAATAAAGTTGATCAAGAGATAATTAGGGTCCATTCTGGTCCATTTGATTCCATTCAGAACTTTCGCTACAAGCTATTAAGCTTTTTATTATTGTACTTAGTTATTGAACTTTCATAAATGTAACGAGGATATTCTCTTCCTGAAATGAACAGACAGACTCCATTTTACTGATTTATTTCTAGAGAGCTAGGCTCGTGGGTTAGGGCCCAACCCATGTGCCTCAACTTCTATGTTGTTATCATCCTTTCCTTCTGTCATTTAGCTAGTTTTGTTGTTGTCATTTAGTTAGATCTGCTTCTGATAGTTTCATTTTTGTTTAGTTTTTTCTTTCATTTCTGATGTTGTAGTTCCTCATTTTCTTATGAGAATAATAGAATAGAGGAAAAACACCAAAATTTGTGGTCAAGTCTACCCCTCTCATCTCTTTCAATAGAGTTTGAGCAGGGTAGACCTTACCATAGGCCAAAAATTGCTTTATGTTTCAGTTTAGGGAATAAATTGCATTACCAAGTTCGAGGTTTTCTGTTCACTTTTTTTGTCACGCATTTCATCTATTTTTCATGCATGAATCTGCAGGTTTATTTGTAGGAATAAGTATCAAAATTCCCAGAGAAGTTCATCAAGATATCCCACTTCATTTTCCATCTCTGTTTTCACACCTGAGCACTGCTGTTGCACCTCCATTTTCCTCCTTCTTCTCTCCTTAATAGCTGCCACACCCTTTTTATTCACAAAAACCAATTAAAATTTTGACCTCCGTCTTTCTCTTCGAAACTCCCACTCACCGTACTTCGCTCATGGAAAATCGTATATCTCTTGCATTCTCTGTTTATGCTCTCCCATTCCAAGCCTCGATTGCAATATTCTTTTCATACTCTGCCATTCCATCTGACTTATCACATTTCGCATTTCGATCCATTGTCCCGTCGCATTTCACATTTCGCAGTTTATTTCCTATCGCATATCACATTGCCATCCTCCCATCGCAATTCCTCCATCACACTTTTCAAGGCCTCCCTCTCCAAAGCATTTTTGTGATATTATGCGCTATAATAAAGTCCAAACACGTTTTTCACTCCTCTAAGCCTTGTTTCGTGTGTTAAGAATTCCATTAACATATTTATCCCTTTCCCTCCGGAATGCACTCAACACTTTTTAAATTAGAATTAAGTTATGGATAACTCAGCTACATGGACAGAAGCATGGTAGATAGAGCATAAGATAAGTAGGGTGTGTTTAGCCGATTGGCCAAGTTAAGTGTGGTTTAAATTAGTTTCCTTTCTACCATTTCTTTTCAATAAGTTAAATTAGTTTCCTCTCCATCATTTCCTTTCTACAATTTAAATTCATTTCTTTTCTGCCATTTCTTTTCAGCAAGTTAAATTAGTTTCCTTCCTATCATTTCCCTTCTGTAATTTAAATTATTTTCTTTTTAGCAAGTTAAATTAGTTTCCTTTCCTGTCATTTCTTTTCAGCAATTTAATTTAGTTTCCTTTCTGTCATTTCCTTTCTGCAGTTTATTTTAGTTTCATTGAAGTGTGATAGACTTCACCGAGAAACCCTAGAAGTAGCTCCCTTTCATAGAGCGGAAGAGGATGCAATGAGTAGAATGCATCTTCTGTGTATCTAGCACTGTGACCTATAAGTTTGTACGAACCCCGGGTTGATAAAGTAAATTAGGGAAGCCCTGGGAGTTGCAACACTCTTGGTGCAATATGAGGGTTCACCAATTTTTGGCGTTGTTTCTGGGGAGGTGTCTAGTAGATGCTTTGATTTTATTTTAGCATTTTTTTCTGCTTTCCTTTCTTTTCATGTTGTTTCTAAAATATTGAAAAATACAAAAAATTCTGATTTTTATGCCTCATAGGAGTAGGGATACTATGAATTTTTTTAAAAATAATTCTCCAATACCAACCGCCCCACTTGACCGACCACATGGTGCAGTAAGAACCACGTCACCATACAATTTAGAAGGTAGAAGAGATGGATGGATATGATGACAATCAAGAAGATCTTATTGGGTTTCCCATTCAAGATATGGACATCAATGTACATATGAAGAACATCCCTTCATATTTCCTTCCCAACTTCCATGGTATGAGGACAGAGGATCTGGAAACATTTCTCTTTGAATTTGAGATACTTTGTAGATCTTATGGCTACTTATCACACACTCAAAAATTGATATTGTTTCCTGCAACATTTAAGGATTGATCTAAAAGGAGTGTATTAGTTTGTTGTGCTAAGTGTCTTTTCAGTAATAAAAACATGTACAATTTGTCTCCATTTGTTTGCTTAAGGAATGAGTTTTTTAACCATGAAAAATAGATGAATTTGTGAGTTTTAAGAATGAAAATAAGCCTAAATAACATTGTAAAGTAGTTTATAACAGAGAAATAACATCACACATAAATTTTACACAGCAGGCATGATGAAGCAGTTCACCCCTCTTGGGCTACATCTGTTGGTCCAACTCCCAATGGCATGTCCTTCTCTGTCATTAGGATGAAAATTGAAAATACATGTCTTTACAAGCCTCTAATGGTTGTTTTCTCTACACCAGTGGCTCCAGAATGCTCAAATTAGTCTAGGTAGACTCTTGTTTTCCCCAAATTGGTCGCAAATTGACCTCCCAAAGTGTTTTTTCCTAATATCAGCTAGAAAAACTCCACTAAAAGTGGAGACTGCACTTAACTTCTGCTAAAAATAGAAAAAACACCTAAATTTAAGGGCGCACTCCAAATATAATTGTCCGTTAACCATAGCATTGAATGTTGGGTAGGGGGTGGCCACATGCCAACCCCCGAAACCCCACGGTCATTAAACCTTGGAGCGCAACCATTGCCGCAACTGTGGTTGCAACTCGAGTTTAAATCAGAGTTTGAATAACCGCATTATATAACTATCAGAGAATTTATCGCATGTGATAAGCTTGGTGTTAATGCTGCGGGTTTTTTTTTAAATTTCAGAGTTAATACATAACCGCTGACAAATAGCAATGTGAACAGGTTTGCGACTTGATTTTTAATGTTGCGGGTTTCGAGCTGTCGGGCCTTATAAAATGCTACGGTTTAACACTTGTTTCATGTGATTGCAATGTTGGAGGCTGCCAGTGGGTTGGGACCGCTGGTCATCCCCCCCTCAACTTTAAAACATATACACCATAAAATAATGCGGAAGACCCTTATGGTAAGAACTACATGACAGGCGAGTTCGTCGGAGGCTTTCGTGGGTGCCATGGAGGTCATGGGGTCGAAACCCCCAAACTCCAAAGAAAATTTTACTCCAACCTCCTGAGGACAAGTGGCAATCTCTGATTTTGCCACGTGTCACTCATCCAATGGACCAAATCAAACACATACATCTCCATCCAACGGTCTAGAAACAAACTTCATATAACCAAATCAATGGCCTAGAATCAACCACGTATCAGATTCTGATCGGTTATGAGAAAAGGGAATATTCCCAATATATGCCAGCAGCTGATTGTACCTACATGATGACTAGGAATCCCAGTCACTTTGTCACAAAAATTTTAGTTGTTTAGGAAAACGAACAGAACGTGATATCTTCCTCATACGACATCGGTTTTTCGAACTGTTCATGGCACTAGAATCGCAATGACGAGACCTTTCTGGTCACTCAAGTTTAGTAGAGTTTTGAGCACTTTCAATTTTGAGCATAACACATGATCTCCTAATCACACCTCCCCATTGGGAAGCTTTTGGACCGCAAAATACTTTAATTACCTGTTCAGAAGATGAGGGTACAACTCCCTCACCTTTTCAACTTCCATCCACCTTGCCTTACTTAGTTTGCTGTCGTTGATCCAAATTTGAAGATAATCGACAATTCCCCTCTTAGAAGTGTGTGTCCTCCTATCAAGGATGGAATCCTCCTTGAGCTCGTCCAAAAATTATGGTGAGAAATATTCTATAGATGACAGTTGAATATCACTCCCTTGATCATCAATCAAAGGAGGCTCATAAAAACGTAAATTTTCCACATTGACAACGGAATACGTTTGCATATATGAAGGAAATTCAAGTTGAAATTCATTATTACCAACTTGTTTAATGATCTTGAATGGACCATAGCAAATGGGCTTGAGCTTTTTACCTTCTCCTTGCATCCTTTCTTTGCTTATGTGCAACCATATTTCATCTCCTTCTTGAAACTTGTGATCAACTCTATGTTTTTCATGCCTCTCCTTGTATTTACTTTGACTCTTCTCAAGCTGTTCTTGAACTTTTTGATGAATAATCTGAATTTTCTCAATGAAATTTAGAGCCTTGTCAATATCACTATGCCCATCAATTGCAACATCCTTCTCAAATATGAAGTCTAATGGCGATTTCGTCAAATACCCAAAGCAGGCTTCAAAAGGTGAAGTATTTGTAGAAGAGTGCTTTGCTCGGTTGTAAGCATGTTGAATGTAATGCAGTTGTTCATCCCACAACTTGGGATGTTTGCTGCAATATCCTCTTAATATATGCACAACGATTTTGTTCACCACCTCTGTTTGGTCATCAATTTTTGGATGAAAAGCAATACTCTTTTTCAACTTTGTGTCCATCATCTTCCAAATATTGGACCAAAAATTCCCAACGAACCTGGAAACCATGTCACTAAAAATAGAAGTTGGCAAACGATAATGAACCCATACATGTTGAAAATAACGTTCAGTAGTTTGTTCAACAGTAATGGTTTTTTTACATGGCATAAGTATACACAATTTATTGAATCTATCCACAACTACATAAAGATAATCATGATGTTTTCTTGACATAGGTATACCTCCAACAAATTCCATGGAGACAATCTCCCATGGCCTTGATGGTACCAATAGTTGAGTGTATAACCCAAGCTTCCTATTTCTAGGCTTGCTTGTTGCACACATAGAACAACCTCTTATAAAACATGGCACACTATCTATCATTCAAGGCCAATAGTAATACCTCTGTAAATGTGCCACTGTTTTTCTTACCCCAAAGTGTCCAGCAATAAGAGACGAATGAGCCTCTCTCATGAAACTAAGTCTCTCTCCTTGTGGTATACACAAATTTCCAAAATGAAACAACAAATTTTTATGCATGTGATAATAATTTTCCTCAACTTGATTCCCTTCACTCAAACTAGCATACACATCTTGAAAATAAGCATCAGATGCATATTGTTCTATGTAACTCTCATGTATAATAGAATCATTTTTAAGTAAAGTAGAAGCACTTCTGATTGGCCTTGAAATCACATCAGCAACTTTATTGAAAATACCTTTCTTGTACCTTATAACCAAGTGAAACTATTGAAGAGATCCCATCCATCTGAAATGTCGTGATTGTTGCTGTTTTTTTTTTAACTCGAGTACTATAATGGTTGGTGATCGGTATGTATAATCGTCTCTTTACCCATCAAGTAGTGTTTCCACTTCTTGATGCTTTGTAAAAATGCATACAACCCTTTTTCATACGTAGGATAATTAGTTACAACACCATTGAATGTTTCAAAATGAAAAGCGATAGGCTTACCATGCTGCAAAAGTATTGTGCCCATGGCATAATCACTAGCATCGGTTTGTATCTCGAATGGCTGTCTCAAATTTGGTAATGCAAGGACCGAAGTTGAACTGATATTGTCTTTTAAAGCTTCAAAATATATATTCTGTTTGCCTCCCCATTGGAAGCCTTTCTTCACACTTGTCACTGCATGCATATGAGCTTCTATGGTAGAAAAGTTAGCAATAAACTTTCTCCAATAGTGAGTTGCCCCTAAGAAAATTATTACCTCAGTCACTGTTTTTGGAGTGAGACAATTCACAATGGCTTACACTTTAGAAGGATCAATTCTCAACTCGCCTCCTCCTACAATGTGTCCCAAATAAACCAGATAATTCTTTCCAAATTCACACTTGGACATCTTAAGAAATAATTTCTCTTTCCTCAAAACATCAAGCACCTTTTTCACATGCAATACATGTTCTTCTCTTGTTTTCTTGAAAATGAGTATATAATATAAATACACAATCACAAAATCATCAAGAAATGGATGCAAAACATTATCCATAACACACATGAAATTCGTTTGTGCATTAAACAAACCAAACGGCATAACTAGCCACTCAAAGAGTCCCTTTTTGGTTTTGAATGCAATCTTCCATATTTCACTTTATGAAACTCTTACTTGATGATATCCACTTCAAAAATCTAACTTAGTGAAAAAAATTTCTTCTTTCAGCTGATTTAGCATATCATCTATCCTTGGGAGTGGGTATCGATTCTTTACCATTATCTTGTTCAAAGCTCTGAAGTCTACACACATGCACCAAGTCCCATATTTCTTTGGAATCAAGACTATGGGTGAACTGCATGGCGAAGTGCTTGGCCTTATGAGTCCCTTGTCCAACATATCCTTGATTTGCTTCTTTATTTCAACATTCTCGATTATCTACATGCGATACATGCCGATGTTTGGAAGAGGACAATATTGTTGCAACTAAATCTCATGTTGAATCTTCCTTTTTGGAGGCAATCATGTTGGCTCTTGAAACATATCATGATGTGCATCAACTACATCATATAAATCTGATTTCAACTTAGGATCACAATCTTCAAATGATTCATGATTCACATCCAATTTAGGCTTAATCATTAGAAGAGAAAAATTCTTACTTGAATTCACCAGCCTCTTTACCTATCCAGCATTTACCATTGCAATATTTGTCTTCTTGCGATGTGCTCTAACAATGAAATCCTTGCCATATTTGAATAAATGGTATTTGTTCTCATGGCGATGGAATATCGCTTTCCTGTCATATAAGTAAGGACTACCCAACACAACACCTGTAATATCAAGCGGAGCCGCATCTAATTCAACTGTGTCAACAAAATGTGCAGTAATTGCAAAGTGCAATATGCACTTCTTTGAAACCTGTAAATTTGCATCCTTACAAATCGACCCAAGTGGATATGGTTTTGGATGTGGAATGGTCTAAAGATTAATTTTCTTAACCAAGTCTTCATAGATTAATTTTTCTTGTGACCCACTTTCAAACAGTGTGTTAATATTGGTATGTTTGGATATGACCCTCACATGAAACAATTCAATTCTCTCTTCATTTGGAGCTTGTATGTGACAGTTTGACGTACTAGTACTGGGTTTTGTTTAAATTTCTTTCCCCTTCATTTTCTTCAATCCCATGGCTGTAATTTTTGTTTCATCACCTGAATCCTCTCCTAAGTCATGTTGAGTCATAGTTGCATTTTTTTGCTTCCATTTGTTATTGTTATACTTGGGTCTCTTTTCAGGATGTAATTTCCAACAATTTTTCTCTTCATGGCCTTCTCTTGAATGATGTTTAGAAACCAGTTTCTCTCCCTCTTTCTTGACAGATTCATTCTTTTTTCCCTTACCTTTTGAGGTCTTCTCTTTGTTTTTCCCCTTAAAAGGTTTCTTTCTACTCTCATAAGTAATGTTTTCCCCCCTTACTTCTAGATGTGTTGCCTGAACACAAACTTCATCTAGACTTGTAGGGTTAAACATGAGAATAATATGTCTTAGATAGCTATGTAAGCCTCCTATGTACTTGAGAAAAGTATCTTGGCTCTGAAAATATACCCCTAATAAGAGAGCTCTTCTTCTAAATTCCTGGGTGTATTCTTGTACAATTTTTCATTTTAATTGTCTAAAATTTTTCCAGTTCATTATGGCTTTCTGCATGTGAGCTAATGGATAAAACTGTTGTTTTATTGCTGTAATGAAATTAGTCCATGATAAGATAATATTACCGTGCTTTTTTATCTCCTCCTTTGTCTTGGCTTCCCACCAAACAATATTTGCACCTTCCATCCTTAATGAAGCTAGTTGGATTTTGGTATCATCAGCATGAAGGTACTGAATTCTCAAATAGGCCTCCAATTGCCTAATCCAATTATCAAGATTTTTTGCATTGAATTCACTATTAAACATTGGCAATTCAAACTTAACATCAAGTTTTAGAAAGGGACTTTTACCAGTGTTCTTTGACTTGTGTGGCTGATGTACTGAAGATGAATTAGAGGATGATGATGATGAGGGTAAGGATGGTGACTTTCTACTGCCTCCATTTCCTCCATTTCCTTTCTTTGATTTATCTTCATCATTATGATCTCCTGATGATCCCTGAACTTCCTTGTGAAGTTTGGATCCTTTTGCTTCTAGTCTTTCATTCCTTTCTTGATAAAGGACTCTCACCATTTAAGTCATGTCGAGGAATAATTTCCTAAACACTCTTTCTTCTTCTTTCGGATCCATCTCTTCATGGATTTATCCTTCTCCTAGGGTCATGCTTAATGCCGCTTCTTCTTATTTTGGAGGTAAAATAGGTGGTGGAGAATGTGGCAATCCTTCCCTACTTTGTTGTGGCTCACTTTGAGAACCTCTTGCTTCCACCAATTTTCCTTCTACTCTCTTAAGCTTGAGCCTAGTAAGCATGAAAACCCTTGCAAATAGTTAAAAAAATATTTGCACACAAAAAAACCAAAGATTAAACTCTAGCTCTGATACCAACCTGATCTAAAAGGATTGTATTAGTTTGTTGTGCCAAGTGTCCTTTCAGTAATAAAAACATGTACAATTTTTATCCATTTGTTTGCTTAAGGAATGATTTTTTTAACCATGAAACTAGATGAATTTGTGAGTTTTAAGCATGAAAATAAGCCTAAATAACACTGTACATCAGTGTATAACATATAAATAACATCACACATAAGTTTCACAGCAGGCATGATGAAGCAATTCACCCCTCCTAGGCTACATCTGCTGGTCGAGCTCCCAATGGCATGTCCCTCTTTGTAATTATGCTCAAAATTGAAAATACATGTATTTACAAGCCTCTAATGGTTGTTTTATTTGCACCAGTGACTCCAAAATTCTCAAATTAGTCTAGGCAGACTCTTTTTTTCCCCAAATTGGTCGAAAATTGACCTCCCAAAGTGTTTTTTCCCAATATTAGCTAAAAAAACTCCACTAAAAGTGGAGACTGCACTTAACTGTTGCTAAAAATAGAAAAAAACCCCTAAATCTAAGGGCACTCTCCTAATCTAACTATCTCTTAACCATAACATTGAATGTTGGGGAGGGGGTGGCCACATTCCAACCCTTAAAACCTCATGGTCATTAAACCTTGGAGCACAACCATTGTCGCAATTGTGGTTACAACTCGAGTTTAAACTAGAGTTTGGATAACCACATCATATAATTGTCAGAGAATTTATCGCATGTGATAAGCTTGGAGTTTAATGCCACGGGTTTATTTTGAATTGTCGGAGTTAATATATAACCGTCAGCAAATAGCAATGTGAACAGGATTGTGACTTGAGTTTTAATGTTGTGGTTTTTGAACTTTTGGGTCATATAAAATGCTACGGTTTAACACTTGTTTCATGTGATCGCAATTTTAGGGGCCGCCAGTGGGTTGGGACCGCTGGCAACCCCCTCCCCCCCCCCTTGAACTTTAAAGCATATACACCATCAAATAATGCAGAAGACCCTTATGGTAAGAACTACATGATAGGTGAGTTGGTCGGAGGCTTTCGCAGGCGCCATGGAGGTCACGGGGTCGAACTCCCCGGAATCCAAATAAAATTTTACTCCAACCTCTTGAGGACACGTGGTAGCCTCTGGTCTTTCCATGTGTCACTCATCCAACGAATCAAATCAAACACATACATCTCCATCCAACGATCCAGAAACAAACTTCGTACAACCAAATAAATGGATTAGAATCAGTCATGTGTCAGATTCTTATTGGTTATGAGAAAAGGGAATATTCCCAGTATATGCCACCTGTTTACTGTACCTGCATGTTGATTGGGCATCCCAGTCACCCTATCAAAAAAAATTTAGTTGTTTAGGAAAATGAATAGAACGTGATATCTTCCTCATACGACATCGATTTTTTGAACCGTTTGCGGCATTGGAATTGCAATGACGAGACCTTTCTGGTCGCTCAGGTTCGGTTCAGTTTTGAACACTTTCAATTTTGAGAATAACACATGATATCCTGATCAAGGATAGAGCTCTTAAATGGTTCATGAGTCTAGGTAATAATTTAATAAGATCATGGAACGATATGCAAAAGATGTTTCTAGAAAAATATAAAGATCATGATCTTAGAGAAGAAATTTTTAGAATGAACCAAGAAGAAGATGAGATCCTTGAGGATCTAATAGGGAGGTTCATGTATAATGTTAAGAGGGAAAAATTGCATCATCTAGTATTTCACACACTAAAAACCCTCTTACTTAGAACAATTAGGGATGAGTGGATTGATCTCCTTAATCTCATGAGTAGAGGAGATGTATACCAGTTTTCATTTGAAGAAATTTGTGAAACATGCAAGCGCATATCAAGAGGAAGGGAAAGAGTAAGTAAATCAGCATCAACATTGGTAATGCAAGAGGAATTTGTAAAATTGCTTGATAAATTTAAAACATAAATTCTTAGCAATCTAAGTGAACAAGTAGAAATGTTAAGATTGAAAAATGAGTGAAAAGAAGATGTTGATATTTTTGTTATCCATGCAGAATCATATGCTACTAAATGTTGTTCAAAATTCCCCAGGTTTAAATAATTTTACCAATAAGACAATGGAGCAAGGAAATCACCAAATAAGCTATGTTATGTAGCTCCAAGGAGACCCTAGAAGCCTCGTCAACTTGATATGATGCAAGGACCCACTTCACAATTTCAAGCTTATTCACATCCATCTCAAACTAATTGGGACACACTCCCTCCTTCGCAACCTTGGCCAACATCAAGAAGAAGAAGATCCAAATGAGGATATCAAAATATCAAGGGCTTCACTTGATTAACATTTGGCATCAGAATCAGATGTTGAGAAAGTTTAATCATGTTTACCATCATTTCCTCCATATGTTCAAGAGAATAATCAACAAAAAGAGGAAGATTTGAATGTCATAATAGAATAGGACATCCAAGATGATCCAACTCATCAACTAGAGCAGGGGCATCATAACTATATTGGCATATGGTTCCAAACAGTCATTAAGTTGCAACAACATGCTCTTCTCCAACAATACTTGAACAATCCTAGTCAAAGAAACTCATCTCTCATATTCAGGTACATGTCAAAGCATGTATTCCAAGTGTGCACATGATTTTATCTGTCATATTTATGTGTGCATGGCTCCATTGGAAGTATTCTTATACTTGAAAAAGGTTTTGTTTTTTCAAGTAGAGTAGGAAAGTAAAAAAAAATGGGGAAAATAGTAAAATCTCCGGTGAAAACCTCTTTTGAGGCATCTGAGATTGGCTCACTGATTGAAAACCTCCATGATGCGGTCATTGGGTTGAGAAAAAAAGAGGAAGAAAAATATCCTAGGTTAAAACCTCCTTTGAGGCACCTAGGTAGACCTACTAGTGGAAAACCTCATTGAGGCAGTTAGTAGGCCTTAAAAAAAATGCATTTCTCCATGTATCTCTCTCTAATGAATGCAGGTGCTCTCAAACCTTTGCAAGCAGAAAAACAGCAAGTTGGCACAAAAAGAAAATTTGGTCAACACCCTGGTAAAAGGTAGTCAAACTTGGACTTCCTCCTCCTGTGCTCAGAAGCTCCAAAAGGACCTCAAGAAAATTATCACATGCAGCTTCAGAATCACTGAAGATAGCTTCAACAACCATATCCGCAGCTTCAATATCACCTGCAAAAACAAATCAATGGTAAATCTCAGGTATGAAATCATCTAACCCTTTCTTCGAATCTATTTTAGCTTTAGAAAAAAATAAAAAGTGTGATAAGGAAAGTTTTTTACAGCCAAAAATAGTAGCAGGGAAACCTCAACCTTATCTAGCAACTAGCCTCACTTTTTCCATCAAGAAGAGGAACAAGAAAAAATTAAAAAGGTCTTGAGAAAGGGGGTGGTAAGAATTTCATATAATGGAAGACAAGGAGTGCCAAAGGGGTAACCAAGGGTGAACTCAGTTCACAGAAAAGGAACTGTGAGTTTATTCTACATGCAATTATAAAAAATAAAAATAAAAACATAAAAGGTGGATCCACCACCTCTTGGAATGCGAAACATATTTTCTTAAGGCATCTGACGACCTCCATGAAGCACCTACGAGAAGAAATGCAAGAAGAGTAGAAATAAGATTAGCAGGAGGAGAAACACATGGGCCAATAAATAGAAAACGAAATAAGCCAGCATGCAGGAAGAACTAGAAGGCGGGGAGGATGGATAGGTTGCTCAGAGAATGAGCAACAATTTTAGTAGGGGGTGATGATGGACCTCTAAATTAGACATAAAATAAGGCACATCTAACCTTTCTTAGTCCCATATAACCTTCCTTATGCACATGAAAATATATATTAAATCTCTCCTTCTGCACTTAATAATGTTTTCTTATGCTTTAATATGTTCTTATGAAGGTTTAAAGGTAATTGCATATTTTTTCCTAATATTCGTTATTTTTGTAGAATATTGTGATAATATTGGGCATATTATGCAGATTTGGAGAAGGATATAATTTAGGGACTTGACCACTGGAAGATCAAGATTGAAGAATAAATGAGCACAATATTTGGAAATTATTGAGAAATCTTGGAGAGATTCAAGGGGTTGTCCACCCTCCTTAACATTCAAAGGTAGCCAAGCAAAATGAAGACGAAGTGCACTCAATCTATGGTTTAATTGGAGTCAAAGTGGACTCAATCACTATTTTCTAGGGAATTTTTGGTATCTTCCCTTGAGGATAAATAAATTTTATCAAGAGATAATTAGGGTCCATTCTGGTCCATATGATTCCATTCAGAACTTTTGCTTCAAGCTATTAAGCTTTTTATTATTGTACTTAGTGATTGAACTTTCAGAAATGTAATGAGACTATTCTCTTCCTGAAATGAATATACAGACTCCATTTTATTGATTTAGTTCTAGAGATCTAGGCTCGTGGGTTAGGGCCCAACCCATGTGCCTCAGCTTCTTTGTTATTATCATTCTTTCCTTTCTGTCATTTAGCTAGTTTTGTTGTTGTCATTTAGTTAGATATGCTTCTAATATTTTCATTGTTGTTTAGTTTTTTCTTTCAATTTTGTTGTTGTAGTTCCTCATTTTCTTATGAGAATAATAGAATAGATGAAAAACTCCAAACGTTGTGGTCAAGCCTCCCCCTCTCATCTCTATCAATAGAGTTTGGGCAGGGTAGACCTCCCCATAGGCCAAAAAATTCTTGCTCTTTGATTTTAGGGAATAAATTGCATTACCAAGTTCGAGTCTTTCTGTTCACTGTTTTTTTCACGCATTTCCTCTATTTTTTGTGCATGAATCTATAGGTTTTTTTGCAGGAATAAGTATCAACAATCCTAGAGAAGTTCATCAAACTATCCCGCTTCATTTTCCAACTTTGTTTCCACGCCTGAGCATTGATGTTGTGCCTCCATTTCCCTCCTTCTTATCTCCTTAACAACTGCCACACCCTTTTTATTCACAAAAACTAATTAAAAGTTTGACCTACACCTTTCTCCTAGAAAATCCCGCTCAAAGTACTTCACTCATCGCAAATCGCAGATCTCTTACATTCTTTGTTTATGCTCTCCCATTCCAAGCCCTGATTGCAATATTATTTCCATACTATGCCACATCATCTGACTTATCGTATTTCGCATTTCGCTCCACTGTCCCATCACATTTCACATTTTGCAGTTTATTTCCTATCGCATATTTCATATCTCATTATAATCCTTGCATCGCAATTCCGCCATTGCGCTTTTCAAGGCCTCCCTCTCCAAAGCATTTTTGCGATATTATGCACTGTAATAAAGTCCAAAAACCTTTTTCACTCCTCTAAGCCTCGTTTCGTGTGTTAAGCCTTCCATTAGCATCTTTAGCCCTTTCCCTCCAGACTGCAATCAACACTTTTTCAATTAGAATTAATTCATGGATAGCTTAGCTGCATGGATAGAAGCATGCTATATAGAGCATAAGATAAGTAGGATGTGTTTAGCCGATTGGCCAAGTTAAGTGTGGTTTAAATTAGTTTCCTTTCTGCCATTTCTTTTTAGCAAGTTAAATTAGTTTCCTCTCCATCATTTCGTTTCTTTTCTACCATTTCTTTTCAGCAAGTTAAATTAGTTTCCTTTCCATCATTTCCTTTCTACAATTTAAATTAGTTTCTTTTTTGCCATTTATTTTCGGCAAGTTAAATTAGTTTCCTTTCCTGTCATTTATTTTTAGCAATTTAATTTAGTTTCCTTTCTATCATTTCATTTCTGCAATTTATTTTAGTTTCATTGAAGTGTGACAGAATTCACTGAGAAACCCTAGAAGTAGCACCATTTCGTAGAGCAGAAGAGGATGACATGAGTAGAATTTGTTATGTATATAGCACTGTCACCTCCAAGTTTGTACAAACCCTGGGTTGATAAAGTAAAGTAGGGAAGCCCCTGAGTGATGCAACATTCTTGGTGCAATAACAGGGCTCACCAATCATAATAGATGATTTTCCAAATGAGCTGCAACCTAAGAGAAGTATCAACCATCACATAAACTTGATACTAGGAGCAAGCCTTTCGAATAAAGTTGCTTATCGAATGATACCTAAGGAGAATGAGGAAATAAGGAAACAAGTTCAATGAATGTTAGAAAAAGGGTTGATAAGGGAGAGCTTGATTCCATGTGTTTTCCCTGTGGTACTTATTCTAAAGAAATTTGGAGAATGGAGGTTGTGAACAAATTCTAGAGAAATCAACAAAAACAAAGTTAGATACATATTTCCATTTCTACGAATGGACAACATGATGGAATGTTTGAGTGGAGCAACCTACTTTTAAAAGGTTGATTTGAAAAGTGGTTACCATCAGATCGTGATCAGAGAAGAGGACAAGTAGAAGGAAACTTTCAAGACCAATAGTGGACTATATGAATGGCTAGTCATGCCATTTGTGCTTAAAAACGCACCAAGTACTTTCATTTGGTTGATGAACGAGGTCTTGAAGGAGTTTGTCGATAAGTTTTTTACTGTTTATTTGGATGTTATTTTTATTTTCATCCGGACATAGGAAGAAAACCTCATGAATATAAGGTATGTTCTAGAAAGGTTGCAAAAAGAGAAATTTTTGATTAACTTGAAGAGATGTACTTTCATGAGGTCTGAATTGGTATACTTAGGCTTTTTCATTTCAAAGGATGGAATGAAAATTGATTTGGAGAAAATAGAGGTGATTGTAAGTTGGCCTTCAACTAAGAACGTTTTTGAAGTTAGGAGATTTCATGGCTTAGCTATTGTTATGAAGGTAAATCCTCTTTGTGGACAGACATGATCCCTCTAGCCCTAGGGTGGGTCTAGTAACAAAATGACACGCTAAAGTGTTGCTTCCTAGTCAATGAATGAACAAAAGACATGGTAGATTTACCTACCTTGAATCCAACGTTGTCGATGTGCAGAAAGAGTAGTGATCTCTCACTCCTGCCTTGGCAAGTCACGATATGTTCGCTGTCACGCTCAGATACCTGAACATAGGAAAAAGAACAAGAAAAACATATGACAAAATAGTTTCACTCACAACTATTAGCCAGTCAAAGAGGGCTAAACATATCGCATAAAATAAACATCATAACACAATAGTGGAACCAAACAGTAGTTATGTATATTAATGAGTAAAAGGAAGAGTACAACTGATGCTTTGACGTCGCAATCTCCTCCAGCGGGGTTTAGACGAAACGTGTCTCAACTGTTGGTCAGGGAATTTGGACTCAAGCTCTCTTAGAAGTCATCAACTCGAGCTCTCTCAACACAATCTTTCTTACTCTATCTCCTCTAATAGCTTGGATATAGTATAATTCTCTTAGTTCAGCTATTCAGTCGTTCAGCTAGCTTCTACTAAAGGATATAGTTTCTTATATAGAGGGAAGAGAGGAGGTTGGGATCCCTACAAAGGTGGGAGGGAGTCCTATCCTTTAGGAGAGTTCCAAGGGAGGTGGAAACTACGAACTAAAGGAAGGATTCTGTGGTTGTTTCAGTTAAACCACTCCCATTGACTCATCCCCGAGGTGGTTGGAATGGAACCCCTGCCTCTATTTTTAAAAAACATTCCATAAACAACTTGCCATGGGTGTCCAACTAGCACAGAGCACCAGGTGGCGTGGGCGCAGTGTTAAATTTCCTAGTTGACGCGAGGATGTAACAGGCTACTCGCGCCAAGGAAAAAATAGGGATTTTCACAGCTCTGCTTAGGGAAATGTCAAGAAGAAGAATGGGCACAGCCATCCATAATAGAATATAGAAAAACTGAGATCCGAGGTATGGACACATCCATCTAGCAGGAAGGATCAATAAATTGACTCAGGTATGGTCGTAGCCATCCAATCAAGAGAGTCATGCAATAAGTCATAATAATCCACAAAAGTCCGTAGCCTGGATTTTATCAAATAAAATCCAGGGTCTTGCGCTCCATCTCGACTCGAACAAGTATAATTTCGAGCATGCGAATGTATGAACTGAACTCAAACATGTAGGAAAATCGTCTGATTACTAGCCAATGATGAAGGTTGTTAACAGACGTGAGAGAAACCACCAATGATGGCGATGGCCCTCAAGGTACAAAAGGTACAATCTACAGAATGTGAAAAACGATATGACGTCAAACATCCACAGAATCACTCGATCGAAGGCCAATGATGTGAACCTTGCGTCGAATGCGAAAAACTACCATTGAGGCATGCAGGCTCCAAGGTACTAGAAGGGAGTCTCTAGATCAAATTTCTGGATAATGAGTTGAAGTCGACAGGAAGTGACTTGGTCGAAGGAGGGTGATAATGTTTCCCACATAATCGACATGAGATAGAGGAACATGATGAAATTGGATCAGGACCAACAGGAGATCAAAGGAAGGTTGACAACTGCAGAGGAAAACTTCTCTTGAACATATCAACAACATGACATTGGATTTGGCAGTATTTGACATCAAAGGATCTGAGGTCATGATGACGTAGCAAAGAGCATATGAGAGGTCAAAAGAGATTACCCAAACCCATGAAGCCAAAAAGGATGAAATGAGATGTCCCCAACCCGACACAAATGCAGACAAGTGCCATGTTCAAGAGCGACATACTGCCAACATAACTAAAACTTGGTTCCATTTTCCCCCACCATTTCTGGTGAGTACCCCAATTATTTTTTAAAACAAGCTTGAAGGGGATAGCATATGCTTGTACTGTAAGTTTTTCATTCGAAAAAATCCAACCTAGTACATTTTACGAGCCCTAGGAAAGAGGAACTCGAAATAATGTCATGGTGACGAAGTCCGATGTCATCAAGGTTTAATGAGTCTGATAAAGGGATAACTCGACATCTTTTCATGTTTAGAGAGTTTGAAAAGAAGGCAGAAAATAAAACTCCAGCAGTCCCTTTTCGTGGGTAGTCTAGCAGATCCGAAAAGGTAGAAAACAGTGTCTGCAAGAATCTCTTAGTCACGATAGGGTAAGGTATTCCTTTTCGTGAATAATCTATCCCAGCCCGAAAAAGGATTAAACGTATACTGGGTAGATATCATTTCGCAGCCATTTAACGAGTTCAAAACGACAAAAATCTTGGCAATATTTTCAATTTTAGAGAGTCAGAAAAGAGCTAGAAGGTGACTCCAGTAGTGACTTTTTCGTGTTTTTACCGAGTTTGAAAAAGTATAAAATATAACTCATTACTTCATCATTTTCACATGAAAAACCTGTTGCTGCACAAGAGACATGTGTAAAACCCATTTCTCGAAAATAATATAATAAAATAATCGAAAAACATGCCTTAAAACCTAATTAAGGTTGTGAAAAAGCTATAAAATGCCAAAATGGTAAAAATAATTACTTTTCACTTTTTACCTCTTGTGGAGCAATAGTTACCCATTTCACTGTGCAATCTTGTGGCGACGATAGCGGCCAATCCAGCAGATCAATCGCAAATCCGCCAAATCCAGGTAAGAGCTGAGATCCTTCTTGTAATTTTAAGTCATTTCTTGCTTCCTACAATTGTCAATTTCAAATTTTGGGGGAGGAAATGTAAAAATTAGGGCTCCATGGTTGGCGCGGGTTTCGGGCACAGAGTCGCGTTGACCGCTCGATTTTTAACACTAGGGTGCGCCCATTGGCGCGACTGTTTCACAAACCATTTTTAGCTAAAAATTCTCATCAAATACCCCAATTGTTTACAGATTTAAGGTTCAAAATCGACTAATACCACTCATGTGTGTGTGTTTGCAGGTAGAAAGAGGAAAAATGGTCATCGAATGGAAAGAATGGGAACATAACGAAGAAGATGAACTAGCCATGGAAAATGAGGGAGTCATGGAAGCTCTCAGAAACTGTGGTCTGAAAAAATTCTTCCTAACACCATGTCTCTGAGCCCAACCTGAATTACTACAGTATCTGATCAGTATATGGGATGAAAATCAAGAGAAGTTCATCCTACGGGATTAAGAACTTGAGATTGATGTCTCTGACTTGTACTTCATCACAGGATTATCACGGAGGGGTGCAGCACCAATCTTAACCGGCACCCAGCCCTGCATGGAAAACATGACCATGGTGATAGACAGGGTATGTCCAGGAGCACGGAAAGGATCAGGTAGTGGGAAAGTTGATATACAAACTATCCCAAATTTGACACTACGCGTGGTATTGCATACCATCACCCGGGCTGCAGGATCACAAGCGTCACATGAAGCAACAAAGACACAGTTGCTTATTTCTATAGACTGCATGGAACCGACCATCTACAACTGGGCAGAGGCCGCGACCATAAACATGAAGCGCCAAATAACCAAATGCAAGAAGACCAAACTAAAACAATTTGGTTATGGATATATTCTGGTATCGTTCTTCTTGGAACGACTACCCATTTTTTAGCGACAGGAGGTTATAGTTCCGACACCACTAGCGAGAGAACCACGGATGGCTCAATGGGCAGCTTTGATTCCAAGGGAAGGGGGCGGTCAATAGATGTCCTGGAGACCAGAATTATTTGATTGGCTCTGATGACAACTGATTTTCGTGGAGGACTGGCCCTACTCTGGCATAGATTTCACTGATGATCCACACCTCCCACTCCCGAAGGGATAAGATTGGGATGAAGATTAGGGTGAGATTCATTTTTAAGTTTTATGAGTATTATGATTTTTTATTTATGCATGTTCTAACATTAAATCCATGTGATTGCAGATGTAGGCCCAGAGATACCTTCCGGCATGTCACCGATAGAGAGAGGCGAATCCCTCGCGATTTTGACCCCAAAGGTGAGGGCGGCGAGGAAGATGAGATAGTGCGCAACCTAGATGGGATCACACGAGGAGTCCTGGATTATGCACGTTTTGATGATGTTCCTCGCGCCTACCAGAGACATACCATAGGGGTGCCCAGCCAAATTCATCGCTTGTTGAGGCAGCTAGTACGAGCGGTGAGATGTTATCACGAGCACCATGCTGATTAGACACCTGGGTTTTATTTTATCTGCATATTTTGCGAGACATGATGGCTCAGGATGTAACAGAAACACACATGTATTTTTTGACGTTATGATGCCCACAGTTGCAAACATGCGATATATATATATATATAGATACATCTATTTCCCTACATGGATCTTTTACATATGATGATGCTTTTACAAATGATGCAAATGTCTATCTAATACAATGTTAGCCACTGTATCAGTTAATGTGTTCATTCGTCTAGGAATATGTTGATAGGTAATAAAATCAAAATGTATTTCTAACAAACGAATACGTAAATACAATCTCAGAATGTGCGGATTTCTAACTGAATAATGATTATTGAGTTGTAGAACAACAAGCTGTGAATCTAGATTTACAAGAAATGTGTGTATGTCGAGGTTGATTGCCTCGGTTAATAGCTCAATGACAGCACTATATTCAGTGACATTTTTTGTAGTTCATCCTAGACAAATACCTTGCAGATCTATCAACTCACCAGTTGGATCATAAATTACCCAAGCTGCCGAAGAAAAATTCCTGGTAATGCGGGAAGCACCTTCCGCGAAACCGACATAAGGGGTAATAGACATCTGCACAATAAGCAAGACCTAATAAGCATAAAAATGCTCACAAAGCACATCAAACCAGAAAACATGTACAAAAATGAAAACAACACCTATGTACACTTATTACGCATGAATGACTCATGCATAGTATTTTTTGAGATACAACCCATTTCTGGGTTGTTCAAGAGGATGAACTTCGTATTCAATTAGCTCATAGGCCCCATTTTGCAACACACGTTTAACGATGTAGATTTCATGCCACATAGGTTGAAGTTTTCCTGCCCCCAGCTTATCATGAGCTTGGTCATACAGGAGGACGAGATCTCCTTCAATGAAAGAACAAGGGGAAACTGATTGATCAAAATGAGCTTTGACTCGCTTTTTCTGTGCTTCGATAACGAGAGCAGCAAAGCGATGGGTTTCATCCAGCCCTTCTAAATAAAGGAGGCGCTCTTCTTCTGGCGAAGTATTCAGCATTAATTCAACAGCCAACTTGAGTGAAGGTATTTCACATTCAATCAGAAGAGTAGCTTCCAGGCCATAAACCAACTGGAAGGGAGTGAACCCGGTTGCAAATTTTACTGAGGTTCGATACACCCAAAGAGCCGAAAATAACATTAGATACCAATTTTATTTGTGGATCCCAATCGTACATTGAATAATTGTGACAAGAAATTTGTTCACGACTTCAACCTGGCCATTGGCTTGAGGGTAGTACGACATTGAGTTGTCGTGACGAAGACCCAACTTATAAGTCAACTCTGCCACCATATAATGCCGAAAATGGGAACCATGATCGGTAACGATGGCTTGAGGGACACCAAACCTAGCAATAATGTGATTGAATATGAACTGAGCAGCTGTCTTACCGTCAATGGCAAGTGTAGGCATTGCTTCGGCCCATTTGGTGAAGTAGTCTACGGCTACGATAATATAAGCATGCCCCTCGGCCGAGTGAGGGTTACACATCACAAAATAGATGCCCCATTTCACAAAGGGACCAATGGTAATGACAGAATGAAGAGGAATGGGTGGCCCATGCAAATTTTGCTGATAAATTTAGCAATCATGGCATTTACGAACTACGACAATGCAGTCTTTGAAAATAGAAGGCCAAAAATAACCAGCACGAAGAATCTTCTGTGCAGTAGCATAAACAGACATGTGACCACCACAGACGCCATTGCGACTATCATTTAGAGCTTTCTCAGCTTCCTCGAGAGTCAAACATCGCTGGAGTATGGAATCAACTCCAATACGATAGAGAGTATCTCCAACTATACGGTAAGGTTGTGACTGATGGCGGATGCATCGACAGGCATCTTTCATCAACTCAGACATAAAATATGAATTTTGGAGATAAACGATGATATCACCATACCATGGATCAAGGATGCTAATCAATAAAACCGAATCATCTGGGACGAAGTCCTTAGAACGAGAAGTAGCGGAGTCGGAAGGGAGAGATCAAAGTAAATCAGCAAAGACCAACGACTTCTTAGATTTGGAAGCGGTAAATTCCAATTCAAACTCTTGGAGGATGACAATCCACTTTGAGTATTTTCCCCCCAGCAATTGTTGAGACAATATGTAGGTCATAGCGTTGCATTCATAAATCACTATCATTGTACGCAAAAGAATATAATGACGAAAACATTGAACAACTTGAACAACAGCCAATGCTAACTTATCAACGTGATCATAATGCATTTCAGTGTTGAGAAGGTTACAAGACAAGTAATAAATAACATGCTCATGACCGTCATCATCATCCTGTAACAAAACCATGGCAATCGTGCTGAAAACGGCAGTTAAATAAAGGGAAAAATCACAATGATAATTAGGAGAGAGGAGGAGAGGAGCATTGACCAACAATGTTTTTAATGCGTTAAAATATTTCTGAGCGATCTCATCCCAGTAAAAAGGAACGCCTTGCTTTAACAAACGTGTGAATCCTTTAGCTATTTCGGCATAGTTAGCTATAAAACGGCGAAGAAAATTGGCTTTCCCTTGTAAACTCTGCAACTGATATAATGAGGAAGGAGAGGGGAGATTGATAGTAGCCTCAACCTTGAGAGGATCCAAGCGAATTCCGTCTTTGGAAACGATAAAACCTAAGAGTCTACCAGAATCAACGCAGAAGACACACTTGTGTGGATTAAGCCAAATGTTATAGTGTTTACAACGAAGAAAAATATGACGTAGATGGTCTGGATGATTCCTACACTTAGCTGAATGAGCTGAAAGGTCATTCAGATAAGGCTAAACGATGTGAAAAATATCATGAAAGGCATAAGACATCACGCGCTGAAATGTGGCCTCGGAATTCTTCAAGCCAAAGGGAAGTTTCTTTGTTGATCAGTCGGGAGAATGTTGATCTGATTATAACCCAAAAAACCGTCCATAAGGGAAAAAATCTCACTCCCAGCACAGTCATCAATGATTTGATCGATGAAAGGAGTAGGATAATTATCCTTAGGACAAGCTCGATTGATATTACGATAGTCAACACAAACACGAATAGTGCCATGTTTCTTATCTACAGGAACAATATTAGATACCCATTCTTTCAATGGAATTGGATAAATGAAACCAGCTTTAAGAAGCTTTTCCACTTTGGCCTTAATGGAAACAGCTTTCCTAGGATGCACTGGACGAAGGCGCTGACGAACAGGTTTCGAACCAGGGTAAGTAGGAATTTCATCTACCACGATGCTAGGATAAATTCCAAGAATTTCTTTGTAGGACCATGCAAATACATCACAGAATTCGCAAAAAAGGCTAGTATAGGCTTGCACTTCATCAGAAGAAAAAGTGACCCCAATATAGATGTTCTCGACAATTCTCGGTTTAATGGAAATGTCGATAGGCATCATCTAAGTGATTTTACCCAAGTTACCTACCGAAAAAACCTCATGGACCTGAACATATTTTTGAAGCAGAGGAGAAGGAACCTGAGAGGCAAAACGCTCAAGACAAGTAGACATGGATTCGAGGCTTGGTAGAAATGAGGAACGATGATGACCATCATCCCACGGTATATCGTCAAGAGATAGGGTTTCCATGATAGCCTCATCGGAAGGAAACACTTCTTTCAAAGGATCAGGTGAATCAAAGTCACCAAGCCAAGGGAATTGAGAATATATGTCAAGAGTTACACTTGAAGGAGAAAAATCAGAAGACGGAGTGCCTGATGCGGCAATGAGTTCACAATAATCAATTTCAATCGGACTCTAAGGCATCGAATCGCCGATCGAATCGATTTTCTCAGGAGAAGGGATAACCCAGGGGTCATCAGTTCGAGAAATCATGTTGACCTAAACAGTATTTGGTGGTGGAAGAGGGATAACACCCATGAGGGCAGGATCCTTGAAAAGCCCTGGCCCTACACTCTCGTAAGGAGTAGGAATCTTGTCCACGTACGAAACGTTGTTCTCAGAAGAAGAAGTGAAAAAAGACAATTTATCAATAGTAATAATCTTTCCTTCGTGCAGAAACTTCAAAACATGAAAGAGAGTGGACAGAATGCACAACATGGTGTGAGTCCAACTGCGTCTGAGGAGGAGATTATAATTGAGTTTTGCATCAATGACTTCGGCCTCAACATTGACTGTCTGCCCTTCTAATGTGATCAGTAAACTAGCGAGAACACCAAGAGGTTTAGATTCTCTTCCATAAAATGCTTCAAGGGCATTGGGTGATGAGGTAAGAGTTGGAGAACCAATGGCTTTCCAACAAGTAGATGACATAACATAGGTAGATGCACCCTTGTCCACGATAGCCCAGTGAATATTCAAACCATTAATACCAACTTGAATGATGAGCGCAATTTGGTGTGGGAGTCGCAGGACGAAATTCTCTAAATTGAAAGCGAGAAAACTAGTATCGGCAGGATCAATCCCACATATCTTAGATAGCATAGCTTCCCGTTGCGAAGGACAACTCTGAATTACTTCTAACACAGACATTGCGGATGGCGCCTGAGCCAAATCTTCAACAATACTGTAATGCTAAGTGGCATGGGCGTTGGGATTGTATGAAGACTTACGGAGCACACCTTTGGAAGGTGTTCGCACAACGGATTCAGTGTTAGGCTGTTCAATCTCAAGAGGACCAGAAATAGGAGGGGGAGGAGGACCATCAACGATCTCTTTTCACGTTTCCTGACGTGAACCCGAATAATCTTTCGATCGAGTAGCAGTAGAAATGGGTGCTGAACCGTTCATCATGAACACTTGCGAACCAGATGGAGTAGAGGACTGATGGTTTTCTACCATCTGAGTTTGTTGAGGAAAGGGTTCTTTAAGAATGGCTAGAGATCCTTGGGTTCCTTTGAGAAATTGAGTCACTTCAGACCGTCAAGGACATTCCTTGGTGAAGTTCTCATCATCACAAATCAAACAAGGATACTTCGATTTACGTTGAGAACTATCAGCAGAACGAGGTTTTGGAGAATCCTGTTTCAGGGTATTGGCTTTGGCCTTACCTTTACCCTTCTTCTTACCTTTGGAAGTGTTATTTGTAGGATTGGCCTGAACAGCATTCACTTCTACGGGTGTGCCAGAATTCGAATTTGACTGAGAAGCTACATTATTAGAAGAAGTAGACTTATGCTTCCTAGAGTTAGATGAAGGAGACTTCTGAGAATTCTACGATACGGAACCAATAATACCATCAACGGATGGAGTCACTAGTGGTTTAGAAGTTCCAGGTCAAGGAGCATCATGTAAGATATCGTACAATGCACCAGAATGAGAATACATGAGATCAAGGTATTGGGCGCAAGAAATGGCTTGTTCTTCGGTTACACATGCCCCCATATAAATGTCTTTGGAAATTTGATTGACAAAGGAGGTAGTGAACCAATGGGTCAGAAGCTGATCAGGTATCTAAAATTTGATCATGTGACGACGACGCCGCCACTCATGAATATGATCCGAGATATGAGTAGCTCGATCCTGTTTCAATGAAGTAAGGAGATGTGTCCCAGTCTCATAGTGGATCGGTAACTTAAAATGTGTAAGGAAATCCATGGCCAAAGAATTGAAGTCTTGGAAAACTCCACGAGACAGCTCAATGTACCACTTTGCAGCGGCACTAGTAAGAGTTCGCTGGAAAAGACGGAGAATAATAGACTCGTCAACCCAAGAGTTAGAAGAAAACCACAAGTGGTAATTCATCACATGTGTTTGGGGATATTCACTGGGTTTACCCTCAAATTTAGGACAATCACCAGGAATCTTGGTCGAAACCAGAGGCCAATATGGATTATGAAGAATAGGATCATTTTTCAACTTCGACACATCGGGTAATTCCAACGTAGAAAGAAATGTTAACTGAGTATTTAAAGTCATTGGAGGTCTTTGATAAGGACCTGCATGTACATTCCACCCAGTCCGGACAGGATTCTGTCCCCATATATTTTGTCCTAAATAATTTGGGTCATAGGGATTAAAAACAGGATAATTCGGTTGATACTGGGATTGAGGACTAGGATATTGAGTCGAAGCAGACCACCAAGGTCCTTGTTGAGTAGCATAAATATTTTGCTGTGGAATGTAGGTATGACTTTGAGGTTGCTGATACATAGGTTGATTTTGAGGGTACGGAATCAGAGGTGGACTATATACTGGTTGATTTTGAGGGTACAGAATTTGGGGTGCATTATATACCGGTTGATAAGAAACTTGAGGGTAATAAGCACATTGCAGTTGCACAGGTTGACCTTGCGAAGTAGGTTGAGCAGGATAAACAGGTAAAACTGGCTGCGGAAACGAAGGAATGTGCTAGTGGGAAGGTTGTGATGGTTGTTGAGCTGGTTGAAATGGCTGTTGAACTGGTTTTTGAGTGCCACCAAGTTGACTTTGTGGTGGATAAAATTTCCCCCCAAGACCAAAATATGATCCGGGTTGAACCAAAGATTGACCTAAGAGACCAGAGGGTTGTCCATGTTGGACCAAAGGTTGTCCTTGTAAAGGTTGGCCTTGTGGACTGTATGGTTGTCCCCGTGGACCAAAAGTAGGGCCCTGCTGTGCTGAAGGTTGTCACGAAGAGGGTTGTCCTTGTAAGCCAGAGAGTTTCACAGGAAAAGTAGGTCCCAAATGAGTAATAGACTGATAAGGATCATAAACGGCCTGATAAGGACTTCTAGGAGGCAGGGGCTGTTGAGAACCCTGAGAACTCTGCTGAACAACTAACAAATATTCTTCAAAAGTGAGACCGCTAGGAATCACAGGAGTAGTGGAAACTGAAATAGAAGCCACAAAAAATGTAGGTTGGACTGGAACAGATGTAACAGTAACTGACGTATCTGACGTCGAAGGTAACGGTACTGACGAAGATTGGACCGAACTCCGAGGAGGAGTTACTGTGCTGGATTGTGAAATGGACGCAACACCAGACATAATCTGACTCAGAGACTCATAGACAGCCAGAAGTGACACCGAAGGTGAAGAATATTGGACAGAGGCATGAGAAACATCTTCAGGAAAGAGTTGATATTCTCCTATGGATACAGGCATTCCTTCACTACCAATAGGACTAGAGGAATCCATATCTGAGTCTTCCGTAATATCTTCGAAAAGACTACAGGGACTAGGAGGTATCGCAGCAGAAGCAAAAGGTGATCTAGACGTGAGAGGAGGAAATTCTCCTTCGCCCCAAAACCAGACCAAGCACTTGAAGGAGGCTAATTGAACTCAACTGGCTCGTCAAGCGGAGATCGAGTAGCAGGGGTTGGATAGACGGTAGTGTTGGGTATGTGTTATATTCTTTCCACGAAAATTTTGGTTCCTTAATTTCCGCTGGGTAGTCTGCGTCCATGGTTTTGTGCATGGTTTTGCACATGGTTTTGGGGTTCGATGGTTTTCAGCCCCTGGTATTTTTGTAGATCCGGTCAAGGGAACTACGGTTATGTTATAATCCAGGGTTAATGGATTGGGGTTTATGTATGCTCTGACATGTATATATATGTGTTGTAACACTAAAAGGAATATAATGAAAAATCAAGCTGGTCGTCCCGATTTGGGATCCAGGGGAAAATCTCTGTGTTTATCTGTTTTATGTTTTATGCTCTCGCTATTTTTTATTTTCTATTATAAGATTCATGTGTAGATAATTTATGTTCAGGGTTAAAACCTACAGGTAGAATGGGCTGCGAGAACTCGATAGATCGAGTGGATTGAGGAGTTTTGAAATAAGCGTCCGAAAAAGAACCACCACTAGGAGGCAATGAGGACGACGAAACTGGATGTTCTGCCACTTTGATTGTAAATCAAAACAGGAAGGAAAAGAGATAACCAATCGACAGTACCAAAATCAAGAGCCAAGGAAATCAATCAGACCAAGTAACAAAATTCTAATGGTCGTGTAATCGTAGGTGATTAATTTTATAAAATTGAAGCCAAAGTTCACTGTTTCATGTTTTAAGAGTCTAGAAATAGGAAAAATATGACTCTATTCACTTTCAATTTGAAACGAGCGTGAAAGTGCAAGTGCTCGATGATCTCTTCTCTTATTTAAATAGTCATGAAAAGATCAAAATGACTTCTCAGGAATTCTAAGAAAGAGGGTGTACTAGGTTTCCGTGAACTGCCATATACACCTTGGTGATCAAATGAAACAGAAATGACCAAGGACTTGACGTACGTGCAGGTAGTCTCCCTGAATGCTATGTTCGGTGTATCAAGGTTACAAGGCGTGTTGGTGAGGTAAATCCCCTCTGTGGACAGAGGCGATCCCACTAGCCCTAGAGTGGGTCTAGCCACAAATGAGACACGCAATGACATCAATTACTAGTTAAGAATGGACAAAGATGTGGTAGATCACTTACCGTAGGTCCTACGCTGTTGTGTCTTCCGGAAGAATGGCTGCCTCTCGCTCTTGATTCGACAGATCATGATCCGTTCGTTCTCACACCCGGATACCTATACATACACAAGAAAAGAAGACGATACACAACATACTACTTCACATTCCTAACTATTAGTCAGTCGAAGAATACTAAATCAAATGTGTCAAATAAAAATAGCACACAGATGGAATCAATGCCATAGTCGAGTATATTAATTTAAAGAAGGAAGAGTACAACCAGGCTTCGACGTTGCGATCTCCTCCAGCAGGGTTCTAGTGGAGCACGTCTCACAAAGCTCGTCAGGAATTCAGACAGGGCTCTCTCTACGGGATCCTCCTTGGTTCAACCTTCTCTATAGCGATTACTCAGCTATAATATCTCTTCTCCAAGTTCAGCTTCTTAGCTATATGTTCAGCTCTAGCTTTGTAAAGGGAGAAGGCCGGTTTATATAGAGGGATAAGGAGAGGTTAGGATTCCTATAATCATGGGGGGAGTCCTATCCTCTAAGAATGTTCCATCAACCATTTCCTAAAGGAAGAGATCCGTGGCTTATCGATTTAACCACTTGCAATGAGTCATTCCTGAGGTTGTTAAAGGAAACTTCTGCCTCCAATTTGTTAAAAAAAATTCCCAAAAAGGTTGTCACGGGCTCAACACAGGGACAGAGCACTAGCTGGTGTGGCCTCTAGTGAAAATCTTCCCCATTGGCGCAAGGGATTAACTGGGTACCCGCGCCAATGCCAAAACATAGGTTTTTGAGTGCTTTCTGAGGAAATGTTCAATAGGAAGAATCATGTCCTTATGCAGAAGGATGAAAAGAAGGTATTTGCAGAGTTTGTCACTTCTCTCAAGTCACAGGAAAGACCCTCCAATATGCGGGGCGAGGGATTGTAGGGACGATGAAGAAATTTTGTGTAAGATATGCCCCCTAAAGCATGAGGTCCAAGAGAGAGGGAGGGGTGAAATGCTTTATGAGAACGCGTTCGACCAAAACACTGCTGTCGGAAAACTTGCAAGTACGAATACAACTGAGACATCTGATATATGACATGTGGCATGGGCACAGCCATCCATAAGAGAGTATATAAACAATGAAATCTGAGGTATGGACACAACCATCCAACAATAGGGATCAATAAATAGACTCAGGTATGGTCGCATCCATCCAATAAAAAAGAGTCACGCAATAAGTCATAATAATCCACAAAGAACCCATAGCCTGGATTTCATCAGACAAAACCCAGGGTCTTGCACTCCATCTCGACCTGAACATGGTACAAATTTGAGCATGCGAATATGTGAGATGAAGTCGAACATGCAAGAACATTGTCTAATTACCAGCCCATGATGAAAGCTGTTAACAGATGCGAGAGAAACCACCAATAATGATAACGGATCTCAAGGTACAAAAGGTACAATCCACTGCATGTGAACAGTGATATGACGTCGAACACCCCTAGAGTCAATCAATCGAAGGCCAATGATGTGGACCTTACGTCAAGTGTGAAGAACCTCCCATTGAGGCATGCAGGCTCCAAGGTACCTGAAGGGAGTCTCTAGATCAACTTCATGGATAATGAGATGGAGTCGACAGGAAGGGACCTTGATTGAAGGTGGGCCATAATGTTTCCCACATCATCGACATGAGACAAAGGAATATGATGTTTGTGAATCAAGACCAATAGAGAATCAGAGGGAGGTTGAAAACTGCAGAGGCAAAATTCTCTTGAACATATTGGCGGCACGACACTGGATTTGGCAGTATTTGACATCAAGGGATAGCAGATGAGTGGTCAAAAGAGATTACCCAAACCCATGGAGGCAAGCAGATAATGAGATGAGATGTCCCCAACCCGACACGAATGCAAACAAGTGCCATGTTCAAGAGCGACATACTGCCAACACGACTACAATCTTGGTTCCATTTTCCCCCACCATTTCTAGCGAGTACCCCAATTATTTCTGAAAATAAGCTTGAAGGGGATAGCATGTGCTTGCGATGTAAGTTTGTCCTTTGAACAAATCCAACCTAGTAAATTTTACGAGCCCTAGGAAGGAGGAACTCGAGTAACGTCATGACGATGGAGTCTGATGTCATCAGTTTTTAACGAGTCTGACAAAGGAAGAACTCGGCATCTTTTCATATTTAGAGAGTTTGAAAAGAAGGCGGAAAAGAAAACTCCAATAGTCCCTTTTCGTAAATAGTCCCTCAGATTCGAAAAGGTATAAAACTATGTCTGAGAGAACCTCTTAGTTGCGATCAGCTAAGGTATTCCTTTTTCGTAAATAATCTATCCTAGCCCGAAAAAGGGTTAAATGTATACTGGGTAGATATCGTTTCACAGCCAATTTAACGAGTTCAAAACGATAAGCGACTCGGCGATATTTTCAGTTTTAGAGAGTCATAAAAGAGCTGAAATATGACTCTAGTAGTGACTTTTTTCGTGTTTTTACCGAGTTCGAAAAATTATAAAATACAACTCGTCTCTTCGTCATATCTGCATAAAAAAAACCTATCATCGCACAAAAAGACGCTTGTAAAATGTATTCCTCGAAAATAATGTGAAAATATATCGACAAATATGTTTTAAAACCTATTTTAGGACTTTGAAAATTTATAAAAGACAATAAATGGTAAAAAATATTTACTTTTCACTTTTACCTCTTTGCAGAGCAACAGTAATCCATTTCTCTTGCGATCTTCAGGCGACGATTGTGGAAAATCCAGTGGACCAATCCGGATTCTGTCTATTTCAGGTAAGAGTCGACTCCATTGGCCATATTTTAAGCTATATTTCACTGCATTTAGTTGTCATTTGGGATCCCTTTGGGGAGGATTGGCAATTTTTAGGGCATCACGGTTGGCGCGGGTTTCGGGCATGGACCCGCACCAACCGACCCATTTTTACACATGGGTCGCACCAGTTGGTGCGACTGTTAGCTAAATAGTCGCGCCAACAGCACAACCCAAAATCTGCCTTATATTTAAGAAAATGCAACCAATAGACTGCAAATTTTAATGCCTAAGGGGGTTTCTAATGTTCCTATGATCATTTTATGCAGGCACAAAGTGCAAATAAGATGGTTATCAAGTGGAAGGAGAGAGAGCATAGTGAAGAGGATGAACAAGAAATGGAAAATGAACATTGTATGAATGCCCTCAGGAATTGCGGGCTCAAGAAGTTCTTTATGACACCATGTCTCAGGGCTCAGCCCGAATTGTTGCAGTATCTAATCATCATTTGGGACAAAGATCAGGAAAAGTTTGTACTTCAGGATCAAGAGCTCAAACTCAAAATTTCCGATGTGTATTTCATCACTGGGTTGTCACGTAGGGGTGCAGTCCCTATCTTAACTGGTACCCGACATACCGGAGAAAGCATGGGAATGGTCATTGACAAGGTGTGCCATGGGGCACGAAAAGGATCAAGGAGCGGCAAAGTGGATATCTAGACCATTCCTGATTTGGCACTGAGGGTAGTGCTGCACACTATCACGTGGGTTGCGGGATCACAGGCACCACACGAGGCCATGAAGACATAACTTATTCTTGCTTCAGAGTGTATGAACCCGACCATCTTCAACTGGGCCAAGGCCGTGACTATCAACATCAAACGGTAGCTTACTAAATGCAAGAAGACCAAACTCAAGAGTTTTGGGTATGGTTCGATCCTGGTATCATTCTTATTAGAACGATTACCCATATTTCAGCGCTAGAAGGCTATAGTCCCGGAGCCACCACTGAGAGAGCCACGGATGGCCCGATGGGCGACATTGATGCCTAGAGCAGGGGGTGGCCAGTAGATGTCCTAGAAGCCAGAGTTTTTTTATTGGCTCCGGCGATAGCTGATTGTCGTGGAGGATTGGCCCTACGCCAGTACATACTTCACCGGAGACCCAGACCTCCCACTCCCGAAGGGAGAGGATTGGGACAAAGAACTTGGTAAGACTCATTTTGTATTTTCATGAGTTTATGATTTTTTGGCATATATGCATGTTCTGAATGTTGGCCTAGAGCGTCCTACCGGTATGTCTCCAATAGAGAGGCAGACTCCTCGTGACTTTGATCCTCAGGGTGAGGTCATTGACGAGGAGTTAGTGCAAAACCTGGAGGGAATCACCCGTGGGGTCCCAGATTACACTCGTTTTGATGATGTACCTCGAGCCTACCAGAGGCACACTATAAGAGTGTCGAGCCGTATCCACTGCTTGTTGAGGCGGTTGGTACGGGTGGTGACGTGCTATCATGAGCACCACGCCGAATAGGCACTTAGGCTTTATTTCTGCACATTTTTTAGAGACATGTTGTGTCACGATGTAACTAAAACAAACATATATTATTTTGTGGGTTTTATATGATGCACACATTGCAAACAATCGATATATATAGATATATATATATATATATATATATATATATATCTTCTACATGGGTTTGTTTACATATGATGATGTTTTTATAAATTGCGCAAATGTCTATCTAGCACAATGTTAGCCATTGCATCTTTTAATGTATTCATTCGTCTTGGTATATGTTGATATGTAATGAAATCAAAATGTCTTTCAAGGAAATGAATACGCAAATACAATCTTAGAATGCATGGGTTCTGAACTGAATAATGACCGTTCAGTTGAAGAACAACAAGTTGTGAATCCGACTTGACAAGCAATGTGTGTATGCTGAGGTTGACTGCCTCGGTTAATAGTTCCAAAACTGCACTATATTCAGCGACATTATTTGTGGCTTGTCCCAGGAAAATACCTTGTAATTTAATCAACTCACCGATAGGATCATAAATTACCTAGGCTGCTAAAGACAAGTTCCTGGTACTGCGAGAAGCACCATCCGCATAACTGACATAAGGGGAAATAGACATCTTCATAGCAAACAAGACCCAATAAGCAGAAAAAATCTCACAAAGCACATCAAACCAAAGCATGCACACAAAATGAAAACAATCACCTATGTACACATATCACGAGTGAATGATTCAAGCATAATATTTTTTTGGATACAACCCATTTCTGGGTTGCGATAAAGGACAACCTTCATAGTCAATAAGCTCATAAGCCCCATTCTGTAACATGCGTTTGAAAATGTAGGGCCCATGCCACATGGGTTGGAATTTTCCTGCCCCCAGCTTGTCGTGAGCTTGGTCGTATAAAAGAACGAGATCACCTTCAATGAAAGAACGAGGAGAAACTGATTGGTCAAAATGGGCTTTGACTTGCTTCTTCTGTGCTTCGATGACCAAGGTAGCTAAGCAACGAGTTTCATCCAATCTCTCTAAATAGAGGAGATGTTCTTCTTCAGGCGAAGTATCAAGCAGTAATTCCACAGCTAATTTCAGTGAAGGTATTTTACATTCAATCGGAAGTGTGGCTTCCAGACTGTATACCAATTGAAATGGGGTAAACCCGGTTGCATTCTTGATCGATGTTTGGTAAGCCCATAGAACTGAGAACAACATGAGAGGCCAGTTTTATTTGTGGATCCCAATTGTTCGTTGAAGCATTGTAACAAGGACCTTGTTTACAGCTTCAACTTGGCCATTAGCTTGAGGATAATAAGGCGTTGCTCTGTCGTGACGCAGACCCAACTTAGATGTCAGATCTGCCATCATATAATCCTGAAAATGAGAACCATGATCAGTAACAATGGCTTGAGGAACACCGAACCGAGTAATAATGTGATTGAATATAAAATGTGTTGCTGTCTTACCGTCCGCAGCTAGTGTAGGCATTGCTTCGGCCCATTTCATAAAATAATCGACGGCAACGATAATATAGGCATGCCCCCTAGCCGAATGAGGGTTACATGTCATAAAATTTATGCCCCATTTGGAAAAAGGGCCAACGGTAATGACAAGGTGTAGTGGAACAGGCCGCGCATGCATCTTGTGTTGATAAATCTGGCACACATGGCATTTATGTACTGCAACAATGCAATCTTTGAAAATAGATGGCCAAAAGTAGCCAGCACGAAGGATCTTTTGTGCAGTGGCATAACTAGACATGTGACCACCACAGCCGCCAATGTGGCAGTCATTTAAAACCTTCTTCGCTTCCTCGAGGGTCAAACATCAGCGGAGTACAAAATCGACTCCGACCTGATAAAGGGTATATCCAACAATACAATAGGTTTGTGATTGATGTTGAATGCGGCGTCGGGCATATTTCATTAGCTCAGACTTGAAAGTAGACGTTTGGAGGTACACAATGATATCACCGTACCACGAATCAAGGGTGCTGATCAGGAAGATATTTTCTTCCGGAATGTGATCTTCAGAGGAAGAAGGAGCAGAGTCGGCGGGGAGAGAACAAATCAAATCAGCGAAAACAAGTGATTTCTTCGATTTTGCAGTAGTGAACTCCAAATCAAACTCTTGGAGGATAATGATCCACTTCGAGCATTTTCCCCCCATTAACTTCTGTGACAGAATATAAGTCATGGGGTTACAATCAGAAATCATGGTCACCGTGCGTAAAATAATGTAATGACGAAAACGTTGGATGGCCTAGACCACAGCCAATGCTAACTTCTCAACCTGTGCATAGAGTGTTTCAGGGTCTAGAAGGTTCTGAGACAAGTAGTAAACAACATGCTCATTACCGTCATCATCATCTTGGACTAATACCATGGCGATCCTACTAAAGGCGGTAGCTAGATAGAGGGTGAAATAACGATGGTAATTTGGTGGACGTAATAGAGGAGCATTGACAAGCAACGTCTTAAGCCTATCAAAATATTGCTGAGCAATCTCATCCCAACAGAAAGGGACATCCTACTTTAAAAGTAGTGTAAATACTTTGGCTACTTCGGCATAGTTTGGGATGAAAGGACGAAGGAAAATGGCTTTCCCTTGAAGACTCTGGAGCTGATGTAACGAGGACAGGGAGAGGAGATTAAAAATAGCCTCAACCTTAAGATGGTCAAGGTGAATTCAATCTTTAGATACGATAAACCCTAAGAGTCTACCGGAGTCGACACAAAAGACGCATTTATGTGGATTGAGCCTAGTGTTTTAGCGTCTACAACGAAGAAAGATTTTACGGAGATGTTCCAGGTGGTCTTTCCACACAGCTGAATGAGCCGGAAGGTCATCCAGGTATGGTTGGACAATATGCCGAAAATCGTGAAAAGAATAGGACATCATGTGCTGGAACATAGCCCTAGCATTCTTCAAGTCGAAAGGGAGTTTCTTATAAGCGAACGTTCCCCATGGACAAATAATAGAGGTCTTGTGTTGATCTGATAGGAGAATTTTAATCTGGTTATAGCCAGAAAAATCATCCATAAGGGAGAAAATTTCACTCCCCGCACAATCTTCAATGATCTGATCGATAAACGGGGTGGGATAGTTAACCTTAGGACAGGCCCGATTGATATCGTGATAATCAACACAAACACGAATGGTGCCTTGCTTCTTATCCATAGGAACTATATTAGAAACCCATTCAGTCAGGGGAATCAGATAAATGAAACCCGCTTTAAGAAGTTTTTCAACTTCAGCTTTGATGGCGGCAGCTTTCCGGGGATGCACGGGACGAAGACCCTGGCGAACAGGCTTTGCACCTGGGTAGGTGGGAATCTCGTGCACTACAATACTGGGGTCGATTCCAGGCATCTCTTTGTAATACCAAGAGAAAACATCACGGAATTCACGAAGAGACTAGTGTACACTTGGACTTCCTCGGAAGAGCAAGTGACTCCCACATGGATGTTCTCGACAATCCCCGGTTTAGCGGAAATTTTGATAGGCATCGTTTGATTAATGTTACCCAAGTTACCCTTCACAAAGACTTCATGAGTCAAAATAGGCGTTTGAAGTGGCGGAGAAGGAACCTGTGATGCAAAATGCTCAAGACAGTCAGACATGGCCCCGAGGCAGGGCATAAACAAGGAACAATGATGTCCATTGCTCCATAATAGATCCTTGAGAGACATGGTTTCCATGATAGCCTCGTCGGATGGAAACATTTCTTTCAAAGGATTTGGTGAATCCGCATCGCCGAGCCAGGGGGATTGAGAATACATGTCGAGAGACATGCTCAAAGGAGAAACTTCAGGAGGGGGAGAATCAGATGCAGTTGTAAGCTCACAATAATTTATTTCGATTGGAATAAGTGGAATTAAATATCCAAATGAATCAACCTGTTTAGGTAAAGGGACGATCCATGGGTCATCTGACCAGGAGATCATATTAACTTGAATGGTATTTGGTGGTGGAAAGGGAAAAATACCCATAAGAGTGGGATCTTTGAAAAGACTTAGCCCTATGCTGTCAGGGGGATTAGGAATCTAATCCACATATGGCACGTTGTTCTTGGAAGATGAGTTAAAGCATGACAACTGATCGACAGTAATAATTTTTCCCTCGTGAGGAAACTTTAGAAGTCAAAAGTGGGTGGACGGAATGCACAACATGGCGTGAGTCCAACTGCGACTGAGTAGAAGATTGTAATTGAGTTTAGAATCAATGACTTCTACTTCAACGTTAACTGTCTTTCCTTGCAATGTGATCGGTAAGCTAGCGAGAACACCCAAGGGTTTTGATTCCCTTCCATCGAATGCCTCAAGGGAATTAGGTGACGAATTCAGGGATGGAGAGCCAATAGCCTTCCAGAAAGAAGATGACATGATGTAGGTAGATGCACCTTCGTCCACTACGGCTCTATGGATGTTGAGACCGTTGATACCGACTTGTATAACAAGCGCAATATGGTGCGGAAGTCGGGGGATGAAATTCTCTAGATCGAAAGAGAGAAGGCTAAAACCAGCAGGATCAATCCCGCCGATCACATATAATAATGCTTTCTGTTGAGACGGACAACTCTGGAGCACTTATAATGTGGACATTGCGGAAGGCGCTTGTGCTAAATCCTCAACAATACTATAATGTTGAGCAGCAAGGGCGTTAGGATTATAAGAAGATTTTCGGAGAACACCTTTAAAAGGTGGTCATATAATGGGTTCAGCACTGGACCTTTCAATTTCAAGGGGACCAGAGGCAGGTGGGGGAGGAGGACCATCAACGACCTCTTTCCCAGCTACCTGGTCTGATCTGGCATAATCCTTCGATCTAGTAGCGATGGAAATGGGTGCAGAACCGTTCATCATGAAAACTTGAGAGCCAAATGACGCAGATGGTGTCAATTGATCGACCATCTGGGTATGCTGAGATGGGAAAGGTTCTTTAAGGACCATCGGAGTTCCCTTAGTGCCTTTGAGCAGTTGACTAACCTCGGATTATCGAGGACAATCCTTAGTGTAGTGATCCCCTTCACAAATCAAACAGGGATACTTTGGCTTTCACTGTGAACCATCATCAGCACGAGGTTTAGACGATTTTGGTTTTGGGGCATCGGCTTTGGCCATGTCTTTGCCCTTCTTTCTACCTTTGGAAGTTTTATCCGCAGGATTGAATTGAACGGCGTTGACCTCCGAGGTCTTACCAAAATTGGGGGTAGCCTGAGGAGCAGAATTATTGGAAGAATTTGATTTTTTCTTCCCATTGGAAGACTTGCGTGAAGTATGAGACATGGAACCAATAACATCATCGACTGATGGGGTAGCCGGTGCTTTAGAGGTTCCAGGTCGTGGTGCTTCAGTCAATATGTCATACAAAGTGCCCAGTTGAGAGTACACTAAATCAAGGTACTGGGCACGAGCGATGTCTTTTTCCTCGGTTACACATGCCCCCATAGCGATGTGCTTTGCAATCTGGTTGACAAAACCAATGAGTAAGAAGCTGATCAGGAATTTCGAACTTGATCAGGCGACGACGCCGTCTCCATTCATGAATGTGGTCCGAGATATGGGTAGCCCGGTCCTATTTCAAGGATGTGAGGAGATGCGTCCCAGCCTCATTACGAACTGGTAATTGGAAATGAGTTAGGAATGCCATAGAAAGAGTGTTGAAATCTTGAAAGATACCCTGAGGCAGTTCGATGTACCACTTAGCAGCAACACCAGTAAAAGTGCGCTGGAAAAGATGAATCCAGATAGAGTCATCCACCCAAGAATTGGAAGAACACCACAAATGGTATGTCATGACATGTGCTTGGGGGTCTTCTCCAGACTTTCCCTCAAACTTGGGACAATCACCAGGAACCTTTGTTGGGACCGAAGGCCAATAAGGATTATGAAGAATCGGATCATTGGTTAATTTGAACACATCCGGTAACTCCAACGTGGCGAGAAAAGGTAATTGAGGGTTAAACGACATTGCAGGTCCTCGATAAGGACCTGTACCCATATTCCATCTTGGTTGAGTATAAATCTGCCCCCATTGATTCTATCCTAGAGGATTCGGACCATAAGGGGTATAAGCCGGATAATTCAGTTGATATGGCAGCTGAGAACCAGGATACGGGGGTTGATAACCAGGATATTGATTCTGAGTATACGAGGGCCCCGATTGAGCAACGTAGGGATTTTTCTGCGGAGTATAAGTATAGCCAGGCGGTTGAGGGTAATAAGCAAAACCTTGAGGCAGGTTGTAAACCGGTAAATATTGACCTTGAGGGTGATAACTGCCTTAGGGTCAAATGGGCTACTGATAAGTAGGGCCCTGCTGAGCCGGATAAGTGGCGCGCATAGGTTGATTCATCTGCGGCATGGAATAGAGCGACGGCTGAGCAGGGTTAATAGGTTGTGCAGGTTTTCCTGGTTGAACAGGTTGACTTGACTAATGAGGGCCACCAGGTTGTCCCTGCTGAGCAGTTTGGCCTGATGGTTGGGGTGGGCCAGGTTGCGCCTGATAACCAGGTTGACCTGAGGCAGGACCATAAGATGGCCCTGGCTGTGCAACATTTTGACCAATCGGAAAATATGGCTGCTATGGTTGCACCAAAGGTTGAGATGGATGGATTTTCCCCCTAGGACCATATGAAGGTCTGGGTTTATATACCAGTTGCTTGACTGGTCCTTGAGGTTACCCTGGTTGGACCAGAGGCTGAGCTTGTAAAGGTTGACCTTGAGGATTGTAAGGCTACCCTTGTGGGCCGTAAAAAAATCACTGCTGGACAAAAGGCTGTCCCTGTAAGGGTTTCCCTTGTGGGTCGTACGCATACCCTTGCTGGGCCAAAGGTTTTCCCTGAAAGGGTTTTCCTTGTTGGTTAGAGGGTTGCCCAGGCAAGGTAGGTATAATACCGTTAATGAACTGATAAGCCTCGGGAGCAGGCAAGTAGATGTGGTTGTTGTGCTCATCATGTTGGAACGGAAGTGAATAAATCGGGGTACCATCCACACCATAATGAAAAAAATAGGACTGATAAGGATCCTGAGGGGATTGATAAGTCTGGGAGTTTTATTGCTAAACAACCAGCCGATACTCCTCCGGCGAAATGCAGTCAGGGATTGCCATGGCAATAGAAGTCTCTACTGAAGTCGAAACTCCTAACGGCTAAATGGTGATGACCGGCGTCGATGCAGCCACATAGACAGTAGACCTATTGGGGACAGATGTAACAAAGCGTGCCGATGAGACAGGTGTAGTTGGCGACATTCCCAATGACGGAAGAACCGGTCCCCTTGACAGAGTTGATGTTGCCATTGAGGCAATATCGGCTATAATCTGACCCAAAGAACTATATCTGGCTGGAAGCGACACCGATGGTGAAGATTGAGAAGGGTCCTAGTGGATTTCTTCCAGTTAAAGTTGGTATTCTTCATCAGAAACTGGAATCCCCTCACTGCCATTAGGACCAGATGAGTCCATATCTGAACTCACCGTAAGATCCTACAAAAGGGTACGGGGGATAGGAGGTATGATAGCAGCCAAAAATGGTGATCCCGATGTGAGAGGGGGAAAATGTTCCCCAACCCCAAATCCAAACCAAGCGTTGGGAAGAGGCCAATGGAACTCAACTTGTTCTCCAAAGGGGTACTCTGACGGGATGACAGGCTGCTCAAGCTCGGTAGACCTAGAAGTATGCGAAGTTTCAGATGAATCGTCTGTGTAAGGACTACCAGTAGACGAAACCAATGGTTCCACCACTATGAATGTAGCACACGAAAAAAGGGAAAAAGATCAAAAAGGAAGACTCTTGGCTGAAAACCAAGGAAAACAAAGACAGGTCAAGTAATCAAACTTTAAAGGGTGTTTAATTGTAGGTAGTTTATTTTACCAAATTGAAACCAAACATTTGTTGTTTCATATTTTAAGAGTCAAGAAACAGTCAAAGATGACTCT
This sequence comes from Pinus albicaulis, assembly GCA_034641835.2. NCBI lineage: Eukaryota > Viridiplantae > Streptophyta > Pinopsida > Pinales > Pinaceae > Pinus > Pinus albicaulis. The sequence goes on from CM076570.1 coordinate 764,602,908, forward strand.
AGTCTCTTTCAATTTGAAACGAGCGCGAAAGGACAAGTGCTCGATGATATTTTCAAATTTATGGAGTCAGTAAAGATAAAAAATGACTGCTCATGTAGTCTAGGTAAATGGGTGTACAAGGTTCCCGTGAAATACCATATACACCTTGGTTATGAAATGAAATAAAAATCAACCAAGGACTTGACGTATGTGCAGGTAGTCTCCCCGAATGTTGTGTTCGGTGTACCACGGTTACAAGGTGAAAGACTTGTCTTCCTACGGATAAAAGGATTGCAACCTAGAGGAGTCTCCCTTTATATACTCGCCGGTACGGGGAGCACAAGTTCGTACTAGTGTTGTCTGAAACCAAATGGCGAACGACAGCTGCTAGTTTTAAAGACGTCGGAACACGTCTCTAACTTAGACCACTAAATATTTTGTTAAGTTTCAATGTTGCCTTAGTTTAATTGAATAAATTTTAAGTTGATATTGTATTTATGTTTCAATTCCAAGGTCCTACCAAATTTTGGATCTCACAAATCCCTAAATTTAAGCTACATGCCATAAAATACCATTTCATTCAATGAAGAGCTATCTACGAGAAGGTTAGGAACTTTCAAGCGATAGAAAAAATGAGAACACACAGAATCATTCACTACATAACCTGATGCAAACTAATGAGAACAAGAAATCTTTCCTATAATTCCCAATGCTAGTTATGCGAAATATTTTCCAATTCTACAATGCAAACAAGGATGCAAGCAACAATATTTTTTTTTGATTTTTTCAATGTAATAGAGAAAACAGTGCACTAAATAACATGAAAAACAAATCTTCACACTAGTTCGAGAATGCCAATGCAAGAGTCGAAACGAAACAATTCAATCAACTCACAAGCAAACAAAACAAAGACTCAAACCAATGTCACAATCTCTCAAATCTAAGAAAGATGTCAAAACGAACCCATACAAGCAATGTGAGCTATGGTTGGAGTGACGGGAAGAAAAACTGAATGAAAGAGACAAGAATCACTCAAGACACATTTCACCAAAAGCAACCACTCAAAATGGATCTAGAGAGCTAAATGCAATCAAGCAAATAATGAAGGTGACAGTGAAACAAGAAACCCAAACTCCTACAAGAGGGTCAGCATATCAAAACACTAGAAAAGCCCAAAGCCATGATGCCGAAAGAAATGGACAAACAACTGAAGGAAGAAGGTTGATCACAGTCACAAACAAACCCAAAGCATTCAAATCAAGCTAAGAAAACACCTAGAGACACCAGGATGGACCAAAAACTCGAAAACATGGAAAACCCTAGCACCTACAGGAATTGGCGCGACTGTCTGGCTGTAATCCGCGCCAGACAGGGGATGGCGTGGGTGATAAACTGGCAACACGCACCAGTCGGCGCGACTGTTAGGCTGGAAACCGCATCAATCAAGCCAACCTTGGAAAGATGAAAATTTTGAAAAACAGAGGTCAAATATGATCCTCTGGGGTTGAACAGGGGCCTAAGACTCAGCAAAACAATCCAAAAAAGGAAATCTAAGCAAGAAAAGACCCGGAAGAAGATCTAGTAGATGAAAGACAAACTTGCACTGATCCCTAGCAGAGTCGCCAATTTGTTGGTGAGGTAAATCCCCTCTGCGGACAGAGGCGATCCCACTAGCCCTAGAGTGGGTCTAGCCACAAATGAGACACGCTATGACATCAATTCCTAGTTAAGAATGGACAAAGACGTGGTATATCACTTACTGTAGGTCCTACGCTATTGTGTCATCCGGAAGAATGGCTGCCTCTCGCTCCTAATTTGACAGATCACGATCCGCTCGTTCTCACTCCCGAATACCTATGCATACACAAGAAATGAAGACAATACACAACATACTATTTCGCATTCCTAACTATCAGTCAGTCGAAGAAGACTAGATCAAATGTGTTAAATAAACATAACACACAGATGGAATCAATACCATAGTCAAGTATATTAATTTAAAGAAGGAAGAGTACAACTAGGCTTTGACGTTGCGATCTCCTCCAGCAGGGCTCCAGTGGAGCACGTCTCACAAAGCTCGTCAGGAATTCAGACGGGGCTTTCTCTACGGGATCCTCCTTGTTTCAACCTTCTCTATAGCGATTACTTAGCTATAATATCTCTTATCCAAGTTCAGCTTCTTAGCTATATGTTCAGCTCTAGCTTTGTAAAGGGAGAAGGCCGGTTTATGTAGAGGGAGAAGGAGAGGTTAGGATTCCTATAATCATGGGGGGAGTCCTATCCTCTAAGAATGTTCCATCAACCATTTCCTAAAGGAAGAGATCCGTGGCTTATTGAGTTAACCACTTGCAATGAGTCATTCCTGAGGTGGTTAAAGGAAACTTCTGCCTCCAATTTGTTAAAAAACATTCCCAAAAAGGTTGGTGCGGGCTCAACACAAGGACAGAGTACCAGCTGGCGTGGCCTCTAGTGAAAATCTTCCCCATTGGCGCGAGGGATGAACTGGGTTCCCGCGCTAATTCCAAAACATAGGTTTTTGAGTGCTTTCTGAGGAAATGTTCAACAGGAAGAATCATGTCCTTATGTAGAAGGATGTAAAGAAGGTATTTGCAGAGTTTGACAATGCTCAAAGGTCACGGGAAAGACCCTCCAATATGCGAGGCGATGGATTATAGGGATGGTGACAATTTTTTTTGTAACAAGGCGGCAGACTCAACTTCCTATGGATAAAAGAATTGCAACCTGGAGGGGTCTCCCTTTATATATACGACGGTATGGAGAGCACAAATCCATATTAGCGCTGTCTGAAGCCAAAAGGCGAGCGACAATTGCTAGGTTTTAAGACGTTAAAACACATCTCTAGCTTATACCACTAGAAAAAAAAATTTAGGTTCCAATGTTGCCTTAGGTTCATTGAGTAAATTTTAAAGTTAATCTTGAATTATGTTTCAATTTCCAGGCCCTATCGAATGTGTAGGCTCAAATTCCTAGATGCAAACTATATGCAAATGAATACCATTTCAATTCGATGAATACTAGTTATAAGAAGGATAGAAATATTTCAAATAAGCAAATAAAGAAAACATGTGAAGAAACTTCTAATTCCTTTAATGCAATCAATCGAAAAATAAATTCCTTCCTAGATTAAGAAATGCTAGTTATGTAAAGGAACGTTTCACTTTTCGATGCAACAAAAGAATGCAAAGATAGTTTTTGATTTTTCGTTGAATTTTCAATGAAATGAAGCACACATTGTACTAATTCAATGGAAAAAAAAATAAACACTAGTTTGAGTTTTGCGAATGTAAGGTTTTGAAATTAAATGACTCAACCAAAGTGGAACAGACACAAAAACATGCAAGCTAATGGAGCAAACTTTCAATCAAGAAAGAGAGTTCTCAAAATGACCCAAACAAGCAAAGTAATCGATTCTCAAAGTATTGAAGAAGAAGGACTAATCAAAAAATCAAAAGACCTTTCAATCAGCAAAACAAAAGGATCAAGAAAACTCAGTCTAAAAACCCGGAGCGAGACTGATAACAATCAAAGAGACCTGTTCCTCAACAGAAGGCTCAGTGTGTAAGAACACCTAGAAACACTAAGGTCTTAACTGACGCCGACAAGACAAGAAACAAACGACTGAGGGAAACAAGTCTACAGTAGTCAACATAGTCTGAAAAGGCTTAAAGACACTCAAACATAACCTAGAAACAAGAATAAATGACCAAAAAACGTATTAGGGAGGTCAAACCAAATCCTACAGGGATTGGCGCGACTGTAAGGCTGTAATCCGCACCATACAGAGGTTGGCACGAGTGCTAAAAGAGAAACTTGCAACAATCCGCGTGGTTGTCCAGAAAAAAAATGCGCCAAGCTGGATACCTATGGGAAAAAGAGGAAAAACCCTAACCTAATGAGCAGAAGTCAACCTTGATTCTCTGGAGCTGATCAAAGAATGGAAACTCAGCAAACAAACCAGAAAAAGATAGATAACTAAACCAAGAATTGAAACCGACCCAACAAGATGACACAACAAACTTGCATTGATCTCCAGTGGAGTCGCCAATTTGTTATGAAGATAGATCCTCTCTGCAGACAGAGACGATCCCTCTAGCCCTAGGGTGGGTCTAGTAACAAAAGGACATGCTAAAGTGTTGCTTCCTAGTTAATGAATGAACAAAAGACATGGTAGATTGACCTACCTTGAATCCAACGTTGTCAATGTTGTGGAAAGAGTAGTGGTCTCTCGCTCCTACCTTGGCAAGTCATGATCTGTTCGATGTCATGCTCAGATACCTGCAAATAGGAAAAAGAACAAGAACATATGACAGAATAGTTTCACTCACAACTATTAGCCAGTCAAAGAGGGCTAAACATATCGCATCAAATAAACATCATAACACAATAGTGGAACCAAACAGTAGTCATGTATATTAATTAGTAGAAGGAAGAGTACAACTGATGCTTTGACGTCTCAATCTCCTCTAGCGGGGTTCAGACGAAACACTTCTCAACTGTCGGTCAAGGAATTTGGACTCAAGCTCTCTTAGAAGTCATCGACTCTAGCTCTCTCAACATAGTATTTCTTACTCTATCTCCTCTAGCATCTTAGCTATAGTATAATTCTCTTAGTTCAATTATTCAGCCGTTCAGCTAGCTTCTACTAAAGGAGATAGTTTCTTATATAGAGGGAAGAGAGGAGGTTGGGATTCCTACAAAGGTGGGAGGGAGTCCTATCCTTTAGGAGAGTTCTAAGGGAGGTGGAAACTACTAACTAAAGGAAGGAGTCCGTGGTTGTTTTAGTTCAACCAATCCCAATGACTCATCCCCGAGGTGGTTGGAATGGAACCTCTACCTCTATTTTTTAAAAACATTCCATAAACAGCTTGGCGCCGGTGTCTAACTGGCACAGAGCGCCAAGTGGTGCGGGCACAGTGTTAAATTTCCTGGTCGGTGCGAGGATGTAACGGGATACTCACGTCAAGGAAAAAATAGGGATTTTCATAGCTCTGCTTAGGGAAATGTCAACAAGAAGAATGTTGTTTTCATCAAAAGGGATGTAAGGATGGTATTTTCAAAGCATGACACTGCGTATTGGTCACAGAAATGGCCCTCCAATGTGTGAGTTGGGAATTGTAGGGACAGTGAAAAAATGTTGTGTAACAGCTAGCTTCTATCTAAAGTTCATCAATAACTTCAATGGTATTTTTGCACCCATCGTTGAAATGACCACGAAAGATAAACAACCATTTTGTTTGACAACAATAGAGAAAAGTTTCTAGCTCTTGAAGAGGAATATCACTGAGAAACTGGTGTTGAAACTACCTAACTTCAATAAGTTTTTCCAAGTCATATGTGATGCCAATGGAAAAACCATTGGAGCAGTATTGAGTCAAAAAGGTAAACCAGTTACCTATTTTAGCAAGAAGTTAATGATTCAAAACAAAAATACTCCTATTATGAAATTTAACTCTATGCGGTGGTTTAAGAATTGAAGCATTGGAGACAATATTTTATGTCCAGGGAGTTTGGTTTGTTCTCTGACAATTATCCATTACAGTTTATAATGCAACAATACAATTTGAACCATAAGCATGTCAAGTGGGTGAAATTCCTACAAAGATTCACCTTTGTTTTAAAACATGTGAGTGGGCAAGAAAAAAAGGTAGTTGACGATGCTTTGAGCAGGAGGAGTTTGATCATGCAGGAGTGCCATGTACAATTTTTTTTCTATGATTATTTGAAGAACTTGTATAAGGATGGTGTTGATTTTTGAGAGGCCTTTGAAGCATGCAAGAACCCCGTGAGTAGAGATAGCAACCCATGGAAGGAGTTTATGTTGCAGGATAGTTTTTTGTTCAATACCAATCAATTGTGTATTCCTCGTTGGTTAATGAGAGAGAATATAATATAAGAACAACATAGTGGAGGATTGATATAGAATTTTGGTGTGGACAAGGCACTTGGGAAACTAGACCGTTTTTATTTTTGGCTAGAGATGAGGGCATATGTGCATAAATATGTAATAAAATGTAGAGTGTGTTACTATGAAAAGGGGAGGAGTCAAAATTTTGGAATATATACTCCTTTTCCCCTTCCTAGTAGACCATGGGACTCGGTGAGTATGGATTTTGTTTTGGATTTACTAAGGACACAATGAGGTGATGACTCCATACTTGTAGTTGTGGATAGATTTACAAAGATGGCTCATTTTATGACATGTTGCAAGACTAGTGATGCTACACATGTGGATCATTTGTTTTTCAATGAGATTGTTTGATTGCATGGCTTTCCAAAGATTATAATCTTTGACAGGGACACTGGGTTCACTCGACGTTTTTGGAGACCTTCTGGAAAAAACTTGGAACAAAATTAAACTTCATCTTAGCCTATCAACCACAGTCTGATGGAAAAATTGAAGTTATGAACAAGAGTCTCAGAAAAATATTGAGGAGCCTTGTGGGTGAGAATCCCAAGTACTGGGATCATGTGTTAGCTGATCAAGTTTAGTTTTCATACAATGATTCGCCAAATAGGAGAATGAGGAAGAGTTTGTTTCATATCTTGTATGGAATGCATCCTAGAGGAGTTTGTGAACTGAGATATTTTGGAAAACTTGAGTAGAGGAGTGCTAATGGAGAGGATTTTGTAGCAACAATGAGTGACTTACATGAGGAGATAAAACAAAAGCTACAGGAAAACAAATCCAAGTACAAACACAGAGTATATTTAAGAAGAAAAGAGGTAAAATTAGAGGTAGGGGACATGGTCTTAACCACCTAAGGAAGGAGAGATTCTTAAGAGGGGAATATAAAACAATAAATATGAAGAAAATAATACATTGCAGGATACTCAGGAAATTTTCTACAAATTCTTATGAATTGGAGTTACCTATATTCATAAATATCTCACCTATTTTCAATGTGGTTGATTTGTATCCCTATCAAGCTGGCGATGAAGGTGAATCTACAAAAAATGAGAATAGTGGAGAAGTTAATGAGCAAAGCTAGATGAAGCAGATGCCTATGAAAGAGGGTCCAGAGGCTGAAATAATTTTGGGCACCATAGTTGCAAGGCACACTAGGGGTAAAGAGTATCTGGATTTTTTGGTGAATTGGAGGGACCGTTCGAAGAATAATTATACATGGATGACTGTTGCAACTCTACATAAGGTACGATGCTATGTATAGGACCTTATGAGTAGGAGCTCATAATTTTTTTCCTTCTAGGGGAGTCTTACGAAGGTGCATTAGACCGAGCTCGAGAGATGAAGAAAGCAAGCATAGCCTAACAATGTGGTGGACTGGCCACATGTTAATGTTGGCAAATAATTTTGTTGTTTTTGCTAGAGTTTTGAATATTTAATGTAGGTGTAGGATTGGAGTATTCTTGAATAGGTAAAAGAGTATAGAATTTAGGAATTATTTCCCATTATAATGATTAGATTACATGGTTGTATTTTCGATTTCACACATTTGGGAGAGAAGAGGAAACAAACCATTTTCTAAAGTTTGTGAATACAAGGGACTTCGAATGGGAGGAGGAACAAATCTTCTCTTGCCTCTGAGTATGTATGTATGAAGGGAATGAAAGAAACATCTTGCATCTGTATATATTCATAAATTTGTGTTTTTTCTCTCTCATATGGTTCTAATCGAGCTATGTATGTATTTATTTTGGTTTCATAATTCGTTGTGATCATTCCTAAAATGTTATATGCCTATCAAAATTGACTATGAGCTATCTTTATTTGCGAGTGTCCCATTTATTGCGACCATTCAAACTTTTCTGCAACCCCTCTATTTTTTTGCAAGAAATGACACGTTCTTTATTAGAACTTGGACCATTAACTTTAGTGAGGGAAAATCCTAATGAGGAGAGGCGAGGGAGAAATTCCTTGAATTGGGAGATTATTCAAGACTGTGGAGAATCAAGTTTTCAGAGGGTGAGTTGATTCACCTTCCCTAAAGTTTGAAAATAAAGTTTTTTAAAGAGCACTACAAAATCATTTCGTAGCGCCTAAAATTTTTATGTTGAGCATTGCATAAAAGGAATTTGTGCGTTGTGTTTTGGCATCTAAGGCTCCTTTTGTCCCATCCATTTCTATCATATAACCTTGAATGAAAATTGGTCAATATGTATGTCTGGGGTGGATCAATGACATAGAATCAAACATAACTACATGGCTTGTTAGAAGGTCTGAGTCTAGGAAGAACTTCATAGGTGTCCAATATCAGAATTTTGGGAGATTCCTTTCTAATAATACAACAATTATTCAATGGAACTTATCCTTGTGATAAGCACTTGGGAAGCATATTGAAAAAAATAAGAAGGCTCCTCGACAAAATTCCTCAAAAAGAGTACTTCCATATCTTGGGAACTCAAAACAAAGAAGTGGCCAAATGTGCTAATCATGCCTTCCAATTACATGTAGAGCATATAGAAGTAAATGGAATATCAGGAAGGTTCCATTTTCCATGATCCAATTGGCACAACACATAATCTAGTTAATAAAGAAACAAAAAATTATATAATCATAACAAAACATTATGCATTTGGCTCAAATTAATGACTGAGATGACCTTCATTATAAAACTTGTGATGGGGGGTCGATGGCTATAGTTGTATCCCAAGTAATCATGAGGCATACAACTAGAAATCATCACTCTATATATTATCAACATGGCACCAAACCAAGGAAAATAAGAAGTTATGTAATCGTATTACCATATCTAATGCTGAATACCCAGGCATACGAAGCAATTATGAATCAAAGTGTCATTTAATAGTAAGTAGAGGTTAATAACTTGAAATTCGCTTAGCTTCAGTGAAGGGAAACTTTCTGAATGGTTGTTATATATGTAGAAATTATATAAAATAAGCATGTATATTACCGGACTCCCCTGATCTAACAATTAAATCCACTATTAAATACATAATCCTTCTACTCAATTCTTTGCAGAAATTAAATCTACAATTGCAAAAACATAAAGAAAAATCAATCGCACATAACAAGATGTTTTACCGGGAAAGCTTAAAGCTAAAAACCCCAACTATTATATATTATGTATATCATGGAATCAAGAAACAATATCATTCAAAACTCAACTCTTAGAGCTCTCAATACAATATACAATCGTCTCACACTGTCATACAAAAAGTGGTTCACACATGCGCCAACTTATTGCCTTGTGACAACCTGCCTCCACTGCGCAATCCCTGTTGAAGAATATCACTGAATGAATTCGATCTTGCCTTGCCTTGACTGCGCAATCATCATTGGAAACTCCAATGTGTGTGTAAATGCATTGAATGCATCACTATAGTCACAACTAATAGTCAAACACACCCTTTCACCTAACTCTCCACTGGGTCTTCACTAGATCTGACATGCAAGTAGTTAACTGTTGTATTTCTTCAATTGCAAGTAAGACACTGCTTGTGAATTAATTAAATAATTAATTCACTCATCTCTCACTAGTTTATATTTAGTTACAACTAGCACAACTGAGTTTAACTCACTTAACTGAGTTAAAATAAATAACAACTCACATAACTACTCTTCCAACTCTGTTACAACTCTGCCACAATCAGTTACAATGAAGTCCATTGTGCATGTCCCACCAACCAACCTTGGAATGTGTAATTCCTTCAGCTAACTGGTTTGCTACATCAGTTACCTTAAATCAAGTGCTTCAAGAGAATAAGTTATTATTTATTGGCTGATTATCATTAAGGGCTAGTAATAATAGACATGTATTCTATTTTTAGATATGCGATCTATAAATATAATTCGCCCATTATCTAAAAATAGAAACTCATCTAAAGACATAATTTTCTCAACCATCTAGAATTAGTCTCCTGCTAATTTTAAAATATGCTCACCATTCTAAAAATAGACATACACCTAAAAATAGCCCGCAGGCCCCACCTAGTGAAGGTGCTTAACTTTCACTACGATCATCATCTTGTTGAATCTCAACACTCCCTCTCAAAGAGAAAGGGATTATTCTTCACCACAATCCTATCTCTATGGTATTCGAATTTGCTCTTGGTGATCGCCTTCATCGAAATATCTGCATCCTGATCTTCCATAGGAATGTACTGAAGCAACATGATCTTCCACTGCACACAATCTCTGATATGATGATATTGGATATCTATATTCTTAGATCTATCATGAAACACAGGATTAATCGAGAGTTTAATGCAACTCTGATTATCATAATGAATCATTGTAGGATCTAAATGAGAACCGAACAAACTGACCAGGATCTTCCTCATCCAGATAGCCTCACATGCAGCTTGAATTGTTTCCATGTATTCTGCTTCCACTAAACTGAGTGCCATAGATCTCTATTTCCTGATGTACCAAGAAAAAACTGTAGATCTGATATTGAAAACCCCTCCTGATGTGCTCTTTCTGTCCATTGGGCTGCCTACCGAATCTGCATCCGTGAAACCATGCAACTTCACCTCATCCATATGTCTGTACCATAAGCCATACTGAGATTTTCCCCTGAGATATCTCAGGACATGCTTGCTCGCCTTCCAAAATATCTTGGTAGGCTTAACCATCGCTTGACTAAGTTGGTTCACCGCATAGCATATGTCTGGTCTTGTATTAACTACATACATGAGCGAACCCACCAACTGTCGATAGACAGTAGCATCCACTACCTCTGCCGATGTAGCATCCTATTTCCTCCAGTTTCTTGGAAGAGGAGTATCCATGGGCTTGCAGCCCTCCATTTGAAACTTACCAAGTATCTCACTTGCATACTTGCCTTGAGAAACAAACATTTCACCTTCTCGTTGCCATATTTCCAATCCAAATAAATAATGAAGGAGGTCCATATCCTTCATCTTGAACTCCTTTGCAAGGTCCTCCTTGCATGAATGTATCAGCTGCTCATCACCAGCTAGTATTAAATCATCAACATAAAGAACAATGATTAAAATATTACCCTCCACCACAATCTGGTATAGGTTTGCATCCGCCTCACTCTTAGTGAATTCAAGTCCAGTGAAATAGTTGTCGATCCAATTGTACCAAGCACGGGGTGCTTGCTTCAGCCCATACAACGCTCTTTTGAGTCTGCACACGTGCGACTCATTGCTGAAGATATCAAATCCTTCAGGTTTCTCAATGTACACTTCTTCCTCAATGATCCCATTAAGGAACATAGTCTTCACATCAATTTGATGAATGTGCAAACCCATCTGCACTGAGAGAGCAAGGATGGTCCTTATGGAAGAATACCGTGCGACAGGTGCAAAGGTTTCTTCATAATCAATCCCCTCGATCTGTGAGAAGCCATGGGCAAAAAATATTGCCTTATACTTCTCAACACTCCCATCAGCATCTTGCTTTACCTTATAGATCCATCTTGAACCTACCACTGATTTATCAACCAGCCTTGGAATAACTTCCCAAGCACTATTTCTGACAATGGAGTCATACTCCTCCACCATGGCATCTACCCATGTGGGTTCTTGCACTGCTTCCTGAAAGAAGATGTATCTGTCACAATACATTTGCTCATGAGAGCCATGTATCTAGTGGATTGGTCAGGAGACTATCTCTTTCTACCTTGTGAATTAGGAGCTCCTACATTCTATGTCGCATCAAGCTTAAGCCTCTTAGGTTCTGTGGTACGCCTTCTGCCAGTTCTAATGTTTGGCCCTGTGTGAGTGGACTCCTCCACTCCATGATCCTCCTCCTCTGGCTAATCCACATCTTGAGGCTCATCTATGGGAACAAGCAGTTCCTCCTCTGCATGCAATTGTATCTCCCTCTCAAGCGGCAACTTCATGGCTTTCTCCTCATTGAATTTGGTATCCCGTCGCACCACAGTCATCCGACTATTTGGAAAATAAACACGATAATTATGGGGTGTTTCTGTGTACCCCACAAATATCCCAACTTCAACAGTCGGCTCCAGCTTCTTCTTGGCATTCTTGGTCACGTGAACATAAGCAAATGAGCCAAAAATCTTAAAGTGAGAAACATCCAGTTTCTTACCAGTAAAAGCTTCTTCAAGTGTACTCATGCTAAGTACTCTATGAGGACAACGATTTTGCACATAAACCGCAGTGTTGCATGCTTCCGCCCACAAGTGCATTGGTAGGACCTGATCATGCAGCATAGCTCGTGCAACACCCACGATCATTCTGTTCTTCCTCTCTGCAACCCCATTCTGTTGTGGGTTATGAGACGCTATGAGTTCTCTTCGAATTCCTTCTTTTCTACACAAGTCTTTGAATTCGTTCGAGATATATTCACCACCATTATCACTCTGCAGAGCCTTCACTTGCTTCCCCGACTCTTTCTCCACAAATGCTTTAAACTCATAGAACTTTGAGAATGTTTGATCCTTCTTCTGCATGAAGAAGATCCAACATCTACGAGAATAGTCATAAAAAAAAATAACATAATACTTGTGTTTTGCTATTGAAGCAACTAAGAATGGTCCACACATGTCTGTGTGAATTCTCTCTAGGATCATCAAAGCATGGTTCTCCTTTTCATGAAATGTGGTCTTCACAAACTTACCCATAGTAGATCCCTTGCACTGATCTATCTGCACAAGTGTACCCTTGGGAATTCCAATAGAAATCAGCTACAAAATATTTAGGGCGCCATGGTGAAGATGGCCCAATCTTCTGTGCCATTATTCACCCTCATCCCGACTCACCACTTCTTCTTATTTCCCCACCATTGTAGCACAGCTACCTACCTCCAGCTTGTAGAGATTCTTAAATCGAATCTCTATCCTCTTGGTTTGACCCGTTGTTTTATGTCGTAGGAAACCTTTTCCATTGTTGAAAACAACGTCATAACCTTTGTCCTCCAACATCGTGACTGAGACCAAATTCTTCTTTAGACCTGGAACATGCATAACATCTTTCAACAGAAATGGTTTACGTGACTCCCTCTCAAAGGTAATGGTACCAATGTTGGTCGCACTGTATTGTCCATCGTCTCCCATCTCTATATGCATTTGGAGATCTTTCTCCTCCAAGTCGCTGAAAAGCTCCTTATCTCTCATCATGTGGAAGGAAGTACCATTATCAAGATACCACACTGATCCCATTACGCTTGAAACCAAGAATTTGATCAAAGAGAAATCAAGTTCAAATTGCGAGGCAAGGGCCTCAACAGCTGCAGCTCCAACAACCTTCTTGTTCTTCTTTTTCTGTGGGCAGTTAGTGGCGAGATGCCCATGTTCGTGACAATGAAAACACTTCACCTTGGACAAATCCAACTTCTTTCCTTTAGCCTTAGATTTTGAATGGGATTTCTTCCCCTTCCCTTTCCTCGCTTTGGAAGCCAAAGCACAATCCTCTTCATCATCATGCTTTGATGAAGAGCCATCCCTGGTGTTCTGCCTAAACTCCTCCTCCACTAGATCTGACCATAGTCATTCCCAATCTGGTAGCTTTTCCCGTCTGTTAACAATGTCTTGATAACTGTGCCAACTCTTCGGAAGACCCAAGAGAGCCAAGCTCACCAAATCATCATCAGAAACCGTGATTCCCACACTCCGCAGTTCATCCCTACATTGGACAAACTTCGTGAGATACTTTGGAATATTGTCGCCCTTCTCCATTTTGTTTTTTCTGAGTTTATCCTTCAACGCCAACTTCCTATGGTCGCTGCTACTTTGTAAAATATCTGTCAAAGCCTTCCACATTTTAAATGGAGTGGCATTCCCGTGAAGTATTGACACAATATGGTCTTTCACACCCTCCAATAGAATCCTTCTCGTCTTCGCTAATTTCTTTTGCTAGGCGTCAAGTAATGCAGCATCCGTCAAAGTGGGCTTAGGAACATCGCTATCAATGAACTCCTTCAAGCCATTATCTTCAAGCACCACCTCCATCCTTTCCTTCCAGGCTATGTAGTTCGAGCTTCCCTCAAGTGCATACTCCAACCATAACCCATTGAAAACCATTTCAATGTTTATTCAACTGTTGCACCAAGAAATTCTTGCAGCAAATTCGAATTGTTACACCAACACAACTCAGCACCACTTCAATATTGCAATCTCCATTGATTAACACTGCTCTGATACCATGTAGAAATTATATACAATAAGCATGTATATTACCGGACCCCCCTAATCTAACAATTAAATCCACTGTTAAATATAGAATCCTTCTACTCAATTCTTTAAGGAAATTAAATCGCCAATTGCAAACACATGAAGAAAAATCAATCGCACATAACAAGATGTTTTACCGAGAAATCTTAAATCTAAAAACCCCAAATATCATATATTATGTATATCATGGAATCATGAAACAATATCATACAAAGCTCAACTCTTAGAGCTCTCAGTACAATATACAATCATCTCACACTGTCATACAAAAATTGTTTCACACATGCACCAATTTACTGCCTCCTGACAGCCTGCCTCCATTGCGCAATCCCTGCTGAAGAAGATCACTGAATGAATTTGATCTTGCCTTTCCTTGACTGCGCAATCCTCATTGGCAACTCCAATGTGTGTGTATATGCTTTGAATGCATCACTATAGTCACAACTGATAGTCAAACACATCCTTTCACCTATCTCTCCACTAGGTCTCCACTGGATCTGGCATGCAAGTAGTTAACTACAGTATTTCTTCAGTTGCAAGTAAGACACTTCTTGTGAATTAATTAAATAATTAATTCACTCATCTCTCACTAGTGTCTATTTAGTTACAATAAGCACAACTGAGTTTAACTCACTTAACTGAGTTAAACTAAATAACAACTCACATAACTACTCTTCCAACTCTGTTACAACTCTGCCACAATCGATTACAACGAAGTCCATTGTGCATGTCCCACCAACCAACCTTGGAATGCGTAATTCCTTCAGCTAACTGGTTTGCCAGATCATTTAACTTAAATCAAGTGCTTCAAGAGAATAAGTTATTATTTATTGTCTGATTATCATTAAGGGCTAATAATAATCGACATGCATTCTATTTTTAGATATGTGATCTATAAATAGACTTCGCCTATGATCTAAAAATAGAAACTCATCTAAAGATACAATTTTTTCAACCATCTAGAATTAGTCTCCTCCTAATTTTAGAATATGCTCACCATTCTAAAAATAGACATACACCTAAAAATATCCTATGGGCCCCACCTAGTGAAGGTGCTTCATTTTCACTAGGATCATCATCTTGTTGAATCTCAACAATATATGGTAGGTTCCATGGAGACACAGTCGGATTGATGTTCCATCCTCCACTGTTAAGTAATATGTACTCCTAGCTAGTCTTCGAAGTTGTAAGTTTCTTGGATTAATATGTCTAAATGTTTGAGGGGAGAATAGTTTGAATGCATTTGCAGGAAAGAATTCTTGGTTGTTCCATCGAGTTGGGCATAGGAAATAGCATCTGAAGGCCTTCGATTTGGTGAGGCTCACGGGGGATTCACTGGGGGAGAAATACCATACCACATGCATTCATATTGGGGGATATGTATTGAGGAAAAAATGACATAATATTTTAGGGGATATGTATGGGGTCAATGGTTTTTATATTGGTAGGTATAAAAAATGGAGCTCAAAATTAATGAAAAAATATAAAGGGGTATAAAAAATGTTAATTAAATAATCATTTATCTAGTTAGGTGTCAGGGAAACATCATCAATCTAATTCCTTGTCTTTTAGGTTTCAATGGAAAAAATGGATACCTACAATATCTAGTGAAAGTAGGTGTTTTTTAAATTGGGAAGGTGTAATGGGTTCATATTGGTAGAGGGTTAAATAATGTGATTTTTAGATGTATTTTCCAATATATAGTCAAATTAAGGGTATTCTTTAATATATCACAAATGCACGTGATATGTTAGAGGTTGTAACTAACAAGGTTCATTGAGTGAAGCCCCCGTGATGGGATAGGGATGGGGCTTATTCGCCTTTCTTGAATTTCTTTTGGGGAATAGGCCACACACAAAAATCAAGCACTCAACAAATGCATGGAGGTTCAATTTATTATGCATGGAATGGATGGTGTTTAAGGGGGAAGACGAAGCTAGACAAAGGTGAATTGAAGGATATAGAGCACAATTTCAATTTCTTGGAAGGTAATAAAACTAGCGGAGAAACATGGGAGACAATGGGGATGGCTAAAGGCGAAGGATGGGAGGTGATGACGTGGTTCAATGAAGTAGATAGCCAATTTATCAGGATTGGATAGGGAAAGGAGATGGGGAAAAATGAAATCTTGTGGAGACAATGACAATGAAAGACCAAGCAATCGTAAATGCAAGGATCAAATTTCTCATATAATGGAGAAAATGGAGAACCTCCAAATAGACATGATGATAATGATGATGAATATGCGCCAACATAAGTAGATGGAAACAACTATGCAGGTGATGGAAGAGATTCAAAGTCTAAAGGGTCAAACTGTTAGGAAAATGGAAGAAATAGAGGCGCTTTGCCAAGAGATTACAGAATTACAGGAAAAAATTCAACTCTTAAATACCGGTTTACATGAATCAAGCTCAGGAAGTTTGAAGGAGGTGAACTAGGGTCCAAATAATCTCAGTTAGACACCGAGGAGGGGGGTGAGGAATTAAAATGATCTATGTTCTTTTGCAAATTTCGCTTGTAATTTTTAGGAAATTTCTATTGGATATATCATATAGAAATATAATCAATTTTGTGAAACTCTATAGTCCACTAGAAGTCATAGAAATTTATAGTTAAAATAAGAAAAAGAGACAGTTGTATGTAAAACAATATATCCCCTGAGTATTCATTGTGACCAAGAACAGACTTAATGCAATGAAAATACTCTTTTCTATTTAAAAAAAATTATTATTCTTATTATGCAAAATGATCTCCTCCTTTATCCCTCAATGGTCTAGCCAAGATTGGTTATCCTTGTGTCATCCCCACTTGAGCCAATTATGGGGATTTTGGCTAGAGTTAGAAATATTTTTTGGAAATCTCTTGGTTTCCATGTTGTTTAAATTTGTCTTATATATAAGATGCCTAGTCATAGTCATGCTTTCAATGAGGGTAAGGATTGCTTCAATAAGGAGGATATGATGGGGAATATTTTCTTTAATCTTGAGATTGTGGTTATAAACTGCTTTTGGATATGTTTTATCTTCCTCCACAACACTCTAGAGATATTGCAACCCCAAACATCAAATCCATATAAAATAACAAGGATGACGAGAGTCTCAAAGAGGGATTTTTTTTTTTTTTTTTATATCCCATATCCAAAGTTTCACTAACTTACAATTGTTTTCAAGCCCATAATAAACTTTGCATTCCCCATTTATCCTTTTCCCAATGCCATAATTCCAATTGAGCTTGTTATGGATATTGATTCAAACATATTTGTATGAAGGAACATGCTCCAAGTAATTGTTATCATATATGAAAGTATCATATGTGATCGTTCTAAATTTAATTATCATGATTTTAGTTTTGTCAGTGTTAATAGTAATACCCATCTTGCAACATAAATCTTGGAGTATTCTTAGTTTCTTTCTAAGATTTTAATGGCTCTTTTCCAAAAGAACAATAATATCAACATAAAGGAGAAGAGTTAAAACTATACCAATAAGTGTCGAGCTAACATAACATACATCTTCCACAGACTCTTATAACTTATCAATGTATATGTCAACAAGCGTAGGAGATAAAGGACACCCATGCTTGAGTCTAATATTACATTTAATTTCTTTTGATCAACCCTCAATGTTCCTAAACTTGAAAATAACATTCTTGCATAATATTGTCACAAAACCCTCGACTTAAAAGGAACCACTATTTCTTCCGACTTATTCCACAATTTCATTCTAGAAAATGTGCCAAACATTTCTTCAAAGTCAATAAAACAACCAAAAAAATCAATTTTATTATTGTGATGTTTCTTTACAATAATCATAAAATAACAAAACTATATCTATATTATAACAAATAATAAACTAATACACATATATATAATGATACACCATATAACATAAATACTCTAAGTACATTATTACACATATACTTATTATTATAAAATTAAATAAATAATACAAATACATTAAATAATAGTATTTATTAAATATAATTAATATATACCAAACATATTTAATAAAATATTAAATTAACATAAAATATATTACACCATGGAAAACACAAATATGATTAGTGTGTATAATAAGTGATTATTATTGATTTAGACTGAGCCCTTTCACAAACGAGTGTGGATTAAAGTGTACAATTTTTTTTTGATGAGAAATTTATTTATTTATTACACCATGGAAAACACAAATATGATTAGTGTGTATAATAAGTGATAAAATTTTATTTATTTTAAAATTCAAATAATTCGTAATAATAGAAATATATAAAAAAAACAATTTTAATAACTATATATATAATTACTATATAAAAATATTTCATTATTCTCTTTGAAATTTTAAAAATAAAAATTATTTAATCATAGTTTTTAAAAATGAAATACATTTAAAATTTAAAATAATATATGACTTTTTATTATTATATAATATATAATAATGAAAAATTTTAAAAATAAAAATTATATTAAAAATTATTTAATCATAATTTTTAAAAATGAAATACATTTAAAATTTAAAATAATATATGACTTTCCATTATTATAATATATAATAATGGAAAGTCATATATTATTTTAAATTTTAAATGTATTTCATTTTTAAAAATTATGATTAAATAATTTTTAATATAATTTTTATTTTTAAAATTTCAAAGAGAATGATGAAATATTTTTATATGGTAATAATTGTGATTATTATTATATTTAATTTAAATACTAGTATAGATTTATTTTAACTACTAATTTTATAACCATCTAATTATTAATTGAAAAACTAGAGTGTTTTTTATTCAAATACAAAGATATCATTGTCTTTTTTTTTTTTTTTAATAGTGATGTCTATTTATATTATTTTAAATGATAAAAGCTTGTTTTAAATGACAAAAATTGTTATTGGTAAGATTTCAAGGTGTCTTTTGTCCCAAGTCCAAAGATATCATTGTCTTTTCATTTGGGCATTTTGGTGTAAGTATATGTTTTTTCGAATGATAGAAATATTAATTTATTTTTTATGCAATTTAAATAATAATTTAATTAATTATAAGATGTTTTTGTTTTTAATTTTATGAATTAACTTTTTTAAAAGTTTAATGAATATTTATTAAAAATATAATTTTGTTAAAAAGTATAGAAACATATAAATATAATTTGGAATTATAAATTATATAATTTTTAAAATATAATATTTAAAAAAAAAAAAAATTAAATCTATTTATATATTTATAAAATTCATGATCTTGCGGAGGAAAAATTATATAATGATATTCCAACTTTAAAAAACTAACAACATCAGTACATCCAATATCAATAACCATTCTAAATATAAAAAATTATCGTTCATTTTATTTAGAATTTTCATTTTTTTTTTTTTCCACTCGATATTGTTCTACTCATTTTATGAATCATTTTTTTTCAAAAAAATACTTGGCCTATTAAATCATAAACAATACATTCCAAATACATTATATTCAAAACTGAATAAATCACAGCCAATAAAATATCAATATTGTGTGTCTATCTGAAAATAGAAGAGTACCAGAATATCCAAATATCAAAATACCATATTCATATGAACCTCATCTCATCGATCATTTGAACCCCATTACATTCTTTTTATCCTCAAAGAATGAAGTATGTGTTAAATTCAGAGGTACGCAATCCTATACTCGCAGAATGTTTTTAATTTCTGTTTCATTAATCAATGGAGACTCGCTCGCTGAGTGACTCTGTTAAACAATAATAAAAAGATCGGCGTGCTCGGACGTTCGGGTGCATTTGCCACGCCTGCAACTTTTGTTTCATTAGTCAATGGGACACTCACTCACTTTCTTCTGAAAAAAAGAGACTCACTCACTCACTCGATGAGCGACTCTCTTAAATAATGATAAAAAGATCAACGCTTCAACGCTAGGCTGCATAGGCCAGGGCTGCAAATTAAAAATAACAGTGTCATCGCATAATCTCCAGATTTTACCGTGACACTCACACAATTTTAATTTTAATTTTAATTTTTTTAATTATGGAAGAAGTATTGATTATTGACAATGAAATACTTATTATTAGGATTGTTTAATCTTGGAAGAAAAACTAACTATTCACAATGCTATGATATGATACTATAGTCTATGAGACCCATATGGTCCAGGGGACTCACATTCCACATCAAACAAGACATACACTCTTAAGTTTCTTTCTAGAACAACGTTTTTGCTGTGAATTTTGATCAAGAAATTCATAGGTTTGTGAAGTCTTGCCTTCTGGAACAATGTACTCAAATTGTCCACTTTTAAACCACTTTCAAACTGATTATGAATGTCTTCATAAGCCGGACATTCCATGATAAAGTGCCATTCAATTTCAGCTGCTCCTATCCTGCAAAATACACACATTCTTTCTTCCCATTCTTCCTTGGGGGTTATCCATCTACTTGTCTGGCACCTAAGATGGTGAGATCCAAATTTTAGCCTTTCCCTTGATTGCCACAGTGAAATAAGGCTTTTCTTCATGAGATTGTGATGGGTTGAAGTTTTGGACATATTATATTGTTTTTTTCTACCAACCTGTTTTTCCCACATGGCAGTCCTAAAATTTTCAAACACCCAATGCTTTATCTCCTCTTTAGAATTAGGACAATCTTGCCAATTAATTCCCCATTTGCTCATCCATTTGTCATTTAGTTTCCTCCAAGTTTTCTTCCTGGAGGTAAATCATCTTGGGTCAACCCCGTGCCTCCATGTTTTCCACCCTTTTTAGATAACTTAACAAACTAATGATTGTTGAAGCCTCCATCAGAAACATTCTAGCCTCAACTAGCAAGACCTCATATGGGACTGTTGCCTTGACTTTGAGGTTACTAATGATTAAGTACTTTTGAAATCTTTCTATTTGTTTTCCCTTGTGATATGACATGCTGTTGCCCCAAACTTCACATCCATATAGGACAACCGATGTAACCAACACTCCAAAAAGAGTTTTCTTGGTTCTCTAGTCCCACAATTCTGCTTCCCTGCATCTGTTCTAGAGAAGATAAGAAGCTCTCCACCCCCCTTGGATCCTTTTAGTTATGCATGTCTCCCAACTGAGTCTATTGTGAAACACAATTCCTAGGTACTTGTACTCTTCCACTATCTTGAGGGGTTTTTCGTCAAATATGAAGCTAACCTGTTGCTTTTTCCGTTTCAAAGAAAAGATCATGACTTTAGTTTTACTAGTGTTTACTTGTATCCCAACTTCCTGACATAAAAGCTCTAATGCTTTCAAATGCTCTCTCAAACACTGCGAGATTTTGCGATTAAGATAAGATCGTCAGTGTACAAAAGTAGCTTCATAGCTTGCTAGTTGAATACCCTCTCCACTGGTATTGTTTAGTCATTCTTCTAGCTTATCAATATACAAACCAAATAGAGTGGGGGAAAGGGGGCACCCCTGCTGGACTCTAATGTCACTATCAAAGCATTCCGAAAAGCCCTCTTTAGTTCTGATTTTAGCACTAACTTTCTCATATAGTTTGTGGACAACAGCTCTATATTTATTTGGGATTCCAAGCTCTTCCATTCTTTTCCAAAGCTTATCCCTAGGAGCAGTGTCAAAATCTTTTTTGAAATCAACAAAGCAACAAAAGGCTTCCCCACCCTGAATGTCCCATACTTTTTCTATGATGTGCCTAAGCGTGATGTAATGATCAATTGTAGAATGCCTTGGCCTAAAACCAGCCTGTCCCAACTACTGATTCTACGCTCCATCAGTCTCCCAAATAATTTTCCAACGAAATGCTTATAATCAGGATGTCCAACACGAGGTGTCTAGAGAAGTTTAATTCCCCAAAATGATTTCCATCTTCACTTCTCCCATAATCTTTGAAGATGTGACCTACCAGAAGTAAACCCCACTCAAACTAACTAATTTACACCTCATAAATTGCATAATTAACCACCAACACAATCATACATTATCAATAAATTACATAATTAACCGCCAACACAATCATGCATTATCAGTTCACAGTGACAACAACACCAGATTGAAATTAACCCAATTGCATTTAATTTAGCTATCCCATTTTAGTTAAAATTTATTATTAAATCAATTGATATCATAAAAACCAACACAATCCTGCATTATCAATTCACAATTATGCATTATCAGTTCACAGTGACAACAACACCGGATTGAAATTAACCCAATTGAATTTAATTTAGCTATCCCATTTTAGTTAAAATTTATTATTAAATCAATTGATATCATAAAATTTTGATCGAGATAAATACAACAACGAGGTTAAAATTTTGTGAAACATTCAAAATATAAAAACATTATTATCAAATTTCTACCGGACCAAAAAAATTTGATATTATTTACGAGTTTAATCAAAATGTTTTTGAATTATTATTTTCACTGAAATCTAGCCCATGATTAGAATAATTATATTTTTTACATTTTAGATTTATACAAATATACAGATACCGATTGATAGGGATTCCATTTCGTTCCCAGCTAAAAAGAACAGCGAGAGGATTAACAGTAACACAAACACAATAATTGTTTATAAGAAACTTCAAATATTATATTAAAAGAATTGCTATTACATGGCACACTCACGGATTGAACATGAATATGAATCAATGGTTCAAGCCTTTATGACAGAAAGCATGAACAGTCACAAACCAACCCTAAATTGTATACACAATATCCAACATCTGAGTGCTGGAAATACACACACAGATCCCCACAAATAAATTCAGGCTCCACTGCAAGCTGCCACAATCCCTTCCTGATAAATTTTGCACTCCTTATTTCATGAAAGCCTTAAAAGTTTCGTTTCCTGGGGCTCTATTTTCACAATTGTGTATAACATGAAGCTAGACTTGTGGGTTGCTACGGAAGGATCCCAGTGCCTTAATGGCAGTTGCTCGTAGGATGTGCTGATGATAAGCTGCTGCAGCAGCGGCGCCCACCATAGGACCTACCCAGAATATCCACTGCATCCATCCACCATATTTCAAGCCCATTAGTTTTTCTTTATCTTTATGCCTAATATCTCCCACAAAATCACTATTAGATTAGTTTGTGCTGGTAAATTGATTGATATGGAAGAGTAGGAGGAGAAGATATTTACTTGATCATCCCAGGAATGCTTGTGGCCATAGATCACAGCCGCTCCAAAACTCCTCGCAGGGTTGATGCCTGTACCAGTTATAGGGATGGTGGCCAAATGCACCATGAATACAGCAAACCCAATAGGCAGAGGTGCCAATACCTGCACAGCAAATCCATAAAATTATAAGCTACTCCAGGACACCATATGATCTGTGTATCATACTATTGTTTTACACACATATGTATATAATTAGGAAATAGGAAGGTTGAGCGTACATTCACAACATGTCAATAAAAACCAGAAGAAGATGACTAAAACGGTGCAGGAAGAAGACCACAGTGAAGGTCTAAATTTTCACTGTCTAAGGTTTAGTAAGGAGAAGGGGGGAGGTTGAGTAAACAAGTATATCCACAACATACCAATAGAAACCAGAAGAAGGTGACTAATACAGAGATCAGAAGAAGGTGACTAAAACAGAGACCAGATGAAGGTAACTGAAACAGTTAAGGAAGAAGAAGACCATAGTGAAGTTTAGTACATACAGGAACATGGGAATCACGGGCACTGCGCTTGGGATCAGTGGCAGAGAAAACTGTGTAAACCAACACAAATGTGCCAATGATCTCTGCAGCCAGCCCAACTCCCTTAGTGTAGCCATGAGCCACAACGTTAGCTCCTCCTCCATATCTGTCATAGTAGGGCTTCTGGAACGCCTTGACAAGCCCAGCTCCACAGATGGCTCCCAAGCACTGTGCTATCATGTACAGAACAGCTCTGGGCAGTGACACCTTCCGAGCCAGGAAGAGTCCAAATGTCACTGCAGGATTGATATGTCCACCTAAATACATACATATCAATGAAACATATTAGCTAGAATCAGATCAAAACAGTAATCAGTCTAGCCTCACATCCAGAGGTATAGAAACCTTCAAAGAACTCCAACCAATACACACATATCAAGCAAATATATCAGCAAGCATTAGATCAAATTTCTCATCAGTGTAGCTAGAGAGGCATAAAAACCTTCTAGAACACCCTATAATAGACATGCATCAACCTAACATATTAACCAGCATCAATAAGATCAAATTTCTGATGCAGCATCAAAGTATAAAACCTTCCAAGGATAACATCTAATATATACATGTAATCAAACATGTCAATCAGCATCAGTGATAGCCATTTCCTAATTCCTAATCAATGGAACGTTTAGAGGTAAAAAGAAAAACTTCCAAGAATATTATGTACTACATACATATGAAATCAAACATATTTACTAGCAATTGGTAAAGATCAAAACTCTCATCAGTGTACAGTTGAGAGATATAAAGATCCAAGCAACATCCTGGACCTACTAACAAACATGAGTTAGATGAAATCCCTGATGAGCGTAGCGTTTGGAGCAGTCTAACTAGTAAATGTTTTTTCCCTTTTCGCTGGAATCTACAAGCTTCATCCCATCCCAAACCTTTATGACATAAAAATTCAAGGAAAATCCCAAACCTTCAGAGCATTTTGGGGACCAACAAACTACCTGAAATGCCAGCTGTGCAGTAAACCAGAACGAAGATCATCCCTCCAAAGGACCAGGCAATGCCCAGAATGCCCACACTTCCACAATCTGTTTTGGTCCTGGAGTGCCCAATAACTGTGGCAATAGTTATGTAGAGAAAGAGCAAGGTGGCAATGAACTCCGCTATCAATGCACGGTAGAAAGACCAGAGCTTGAATTCATTAATGTCCACCAGAGGGGCTGGAGGGGGGTCTTTGTAGTCCTTTGCCGTGAAGCCTTGCTGCTGTTCCTGAATGTCTTTTCCCCCTTCTTTTGCCATAGAGAAGACAAACCACAAAACGCTAGCTGCTCTCTCAGTTTCCCTGCCCACTGAAGACTTGATTCAGAACTGTCACTGATTCTTCTCTTCTAATCAGTTTGGGCTATAAGGGCCTGTGAAAGCAAGTATTTATATGCATTAAGGCCATGTCCAAACGTTTAATTTCAACTTTGGATGCTAATCAAGCCCCCTCTCTTCCATGTCACCAACAACGGTAAATTCCATGGCCAAAATAGTGTATTTAGATGCTCATTATTAGATTAATATTCTACTGGTTAGTTTCCATTTTAATTAGCTCATGTTTTTAAATTTACATGATTTTAAAATGGACCAATATTCTTAAACAGTAAAGTTTTATATGACCTTTCAATGAAATTCTTGTTAAATTTGATATCCAAATACATACTTTGAATTTTAGATACTAATCAGATTTCTGTCCTGCAAATGAAATATTCTATACAATGTGAAATTAGAAGTTGTTTGTTTCTGGATTTGGTTAAATAATTGTTCATCAGGTTATGATTTTTGGTTGTTTAGAGTGTGTTTTTTATTAATAAATAGATTTAATGTCTTGAAAAACCAAATATCTAAAGTATTTGGAATTTCACAACTTAAACATGTTAAACTTGTGATGTAAATGAATTTTACTGAAATTATATATATATATATATATATACCAAAATTAAACTTATTTTTAAATGTTATTTTATAATTAGTAAATCAATATAGTATCTAAATTCCAAATCAATCCATCAATCAAAATTACAACTCCCACAAACAAAATTTTATCAAAGGGAAAAAATTTCCACTTTGTTCTGAAATTTCATTTTCGCTCACCAATATCTCACTATCCAATCTTTGCTGAACTTTAGCTACTGCCCTACATTTGACAGAGGGAAAGTGGGGTTAAGCAGACAAGATAAGGCATAGCTGGAATGTTCAGTAGAACGCAAGAGATAGGCTGGAATCGTTAATTAAATTCGAAGTTCTCTATCTTGTCCTGACGGGCGTGTTGGGTGGGGGAAATTGGGATTTCTGACATTTTTTTTTGGAGCACAAGTAACCGCCCACGCCGTCCACGTTCACCTCGCTGGAAAAACAAGGTTGGGCCAACCAACTTTCACAGAGTACACCAAAATCTTCCCTACTTTTATCATACATCATATGACTATGGTTGCAGGATAGATCCGTTGGAGGTTGAGGTTAGAGGTGCCTACCAGCTCCTTGATTGGCTTGACTGCTGGGTCCAATCCTGTCCCTGACATTGCCAACTCATATGACTCAGTCCAGAACCAACCATCATACCTTTTTTTCAGAATAAAATACAGAATGTCAGTTCAGGTATGTTGGGCCCCGGGCCCTAAAAGGAAAGGCCACAGTGATATCCAGACATGCAACGATCCCACCCAGAGAACAGACCACACACACTGCTCCCGACCCTCAGGTTGGCCCACTATTAATTTAATTGCTGGAATCAACGGCTCTTCCTCAGCACAAAGAACACTTGAAGATTTTGAAATCTGTTTACTGTTACCAGGAGAGAATCCTGGGAGATGCCTTGATAAAATTTATGCACAAGAAGACACATGGTGACAGGAGTCCCTGCCCATGACTCCCCGCCATAAGAAATGTGTGGCTATCCATATTTGAAGGCTCTGCATTGATTTCAGACATTAAATTATGAAATTGCTGTTTGTGGAGGATCGCTTATTGTAGGAAAAAGGATCTTTTATTAAACCTTATGAATTTGCAGTTTGCAGAGGATCTCTTATTGCAGGAAAAAATCATTGTTTATTAAATATTATGAATTTAAAAATAAATTATCATGATTACATTAATTATAAGGAAATATATATAAGTTTGGACTTGTCTAAGTAAGCAACGATTTTGTTTCAGGGCGATTTTTTTGGAATTTGGAATTTTTTTTTTTCAACAATCTAAATTGAGGCTGTTTGAATAGTTTTTTTTAAAAATGGTTTCAGCTCTTCGAGAACTATGTTCATTTAAAATTCTGAAACAATTGGATTTTCAAAAATTTTGGTTGGATTTTATTTTAAAAAAGAGTTGACTTTACTGAGATTTTTTGGAAGTATTTCGTGGATTTTTAAGGTTTAATTTTTCTAAAATTGACAGGAATTTATTAAAATCACAAGCTTTATCGATAACCACTACACAATTGAAGTGCTCTAGGGTTTTTCAGGGTGCTGAACCCATATACAGTTAAAAAACCAATTTAAATAACAAAAATAAAGATTTTACCCATATATATAAAGTCAAAAAACCAATTTAAATAACAAAACTAAAGATTTACTTCAAATTTTCCACAAGATTCCAACACCAAAATATCTAAAAAAAAATTACACTAAAAACAATTCCTATCCAAAAATTTCAACTAAATATCATCTAAATCATGGGAAACAGTCAAAATCTTTGCCTGTTTAGACTAGGCATATCTAAATCATGGGAAACCGTCAAAATCTTTGCCTGTTTAGACTAGGCTTATAAGTTTAGCTTAAAAATATTAAGGTTTAAGGTTTTGGTTTTTTGATATATATTTATCAATAAGATTTTTAGTAGGATAAAAAAATGGTTTTAGACTAGGCTTATAAGTTTAGCCTAAAAATATTAAGGTCAAAGGTTTTGGTTTTTTTATATATATTTATCAATGAGATTTTTAGTAGGATAAAAAAATGGTTGAAAGAGCAGGTTTCAGTTATTAAATCTGTACAGACTGAGTGTTTTGGAGATTTTTCAGGACTCGGTTCTTTTATGCTTTTCAAAACTGAGTGTCCTGGCGATGACTTTTTATAACTCTAATTCATTTAGTCATTTCAAAACTGAGTGTCCTGCGGATTTTTCATAACTCTCAATTTATTTACACATTCTCATCAAATATCAGCCCAAAAAAAGGACCAACCCCTATGTAATTTAACCAATTTTCCAAATTCATAACCCCTCACATTTTCCACTCATACCAGTTTTGCGACATAACATTAAAACCCCATATCATATTACTTATCTCTTCAACAAACAATGGCCATTCTCTCCTCTTCTCAAAAGAGACAAAAGGCAAGCTCTACTCTACTCAAGTAGTAGGCTAGTCTTCCATCACTACCCTCAATCCAGAAAGACAGCAGGTCTGTCTCATTCATTATCACTGTATCATCCAATATTTTAAGCAGCACGCCTCTCAACCTACAGATGGCTGCTTCCTCTTTTCCATTTTTAAAACTTTTCTCTAAAGATGACTGCTTCCTCTTTTCCATTTTTAAAACTTTTCTCCAGAACCTAGGAAGAAAGAGTCCTTTGATAAACTATTTAATAGTTTTACAGTGAAGATCAAATATGGTACTTGAATTAGAACTGCCAAACAATCTCAGAAGCAATCACACATGGGACAAAAACAAGTAGTACTGGAACATAAAAAAAATTATTTTGAAAGTGACCAAACATGACAAAATTACTTTACAGCAAGCAATGCAAATTGCCAAGAAGTCAGACAATAAACTAAAAAATACCAGACATCGCACTTGGACTTAGCATTGCAAAACAACTAGCTCAGAAGCCACTACACCGGAAAAAAAACAAAACAAAGATTGAAGCCCGCAGATTTTTACCAATGTCAAGTTTTGCAACATGACACTCAAAGGCTTCCCATAGTATTACATATCTAGAATGATCATCCTCTCCTTTAAAGAGACAAACAACAAGCTCTGTTCTGCTCAAGTAAAGCATTGTCTGGCCAACCTCACTTGACTACCCTCATTTTTAATTCTCTAATTCATGTCTCTCAACCCCAGAAAAACGATAGATTTGTCTTTTTCAATATCCCTACATCACCCATTCTTTTAAGACATCATGTCTCTCCACCCCAGTAAAACTCAGCTTTATTTTTTCATTTTTTAAACCTCTGCAATCCACCCCCATAAAGAGTCCTTTGGTACAATACTGAATATTCTTAAGTGGATATCTTGCCGTAGACAATGGACCTCAATGAAGCATCAGTATGTCGATTTCAACAATAAAATCCATCATACAAAGTGCTTAATTCATATGCTTCAACAGACTTCAAGGGAAAAGGGGAAGATGAATATCAACATGAAATAAAATTTTAATGTAAAAATACCTTAATAAAAATGAACATAATGTATATCACCTAAATTTCTTGATATGTTAATTTTGGAATGTGTTATAGAGCTACCACATAAACTCAAGTCAAAACCAACTTCCACATCTAATATGACAAAATTATGTAAAAGATCAATGTAAATCGCTGAAGTAGAATAACCAATTAACATTGTAAAATTAACTGAAAAGCTACTGCGCATTGAACAATGAAAACAAGCAGAATTAAAAGCATCAAACCTCTAGGTCATAGATCTCACTAAGGAAGAAAATGTTAAAGATAATGGAGAACTATATTAGAGAGAAACAATTCACCTGAACCTTACATTAGGAGTTTGTTCCTATTTCTTAGGTTTTGGTTCTAACTTCCCTATTTGCATGTAACCTATATATTGTTTGACATCTAATGAGAATGTAGAGCTACTTGCGCACGCAATCCCTCCTGGTGTAGTCTCTCAGAGTACAGAGGCAACAGAGGCAACAACAATGGAAGGATCACTGTAAGCGTGATCCATGACAGAGTGAGTGTGTGGTGCAGTGCACATAGCAGTCTGCCAAACAGGTCGAAGAACAGGTAGATCTGTTTCTTAATATTGTTGTTTTTTGTGGATCTGGTTTTCTGTCAATTGCCGGAGGTCATTTTTTATTGTCAAAATGAATAATTTGATGGAAGTATACTTGAATGAGAGCAACAAGTTCAATGGTTCCAATTACTCAAATTGGAAATTCAAGTTGCAGACTATGTTGGAAGGGCATAGTGCATGGGGGATCGCAACTTGAGATGAGGTGAAACCTACAATTGTAGTAGGCGCGACAGCCGCGACAATACAAGATTGGGAGAAGAGGGAGAACAATGCAAGATTGATGTTGACGATGGCGGTCAAAGACTGCATCATCCCTCATATCAAAGATTGTAAGTCTGTGAATGAGATCTAGACAAATCTTAGAGACCTGTACGAGATCATAAATACGAATCGCCTACTGTTCTTGAAAAGAAAGATTCTCTCCATCAAGATGGAGGAAAATGAGACAATAACAACATTCATCTCATGCATCAAGGACCTGAAAGACAAGTTTGGTGACATTTAAGAGGCTGTAAGTAATACTATTTTGGTAACTATTACTATGAATGGTATGACTGACGATTACCAGATGTTTATAATAGGCTTGAATGCTAGAGAAAAGCCCCCAAATTCAAAGAATTGACAGGGATCCTCATGCAAAAGGAGGAAAGGCGGAGGACATTGAAACCCTAGAATACAGATCTAGCTCTCGTGGCGAAGAAGAAGCCATTCAGGGGAAAAGCGAATGGAGGACAGAGAGGTGGAGGCACAACACAGAAAAGGCTGAATCCATCTCAAGATATGTCACCTAACAGGAACGATCCACCATTAAAATGTTTTTACTGTGGAAAATTGGGCCATATGGCTAAGCACTGTCATAAGAAGAAATATGATGAAGGTCAGCAAAGATACAAGAGACATGCAGGGAATTTTGCGAATTTTGTAGATGATGACCATAACTAGGATCAAAGATTGTTCACGGTTGACTCTGATGAGAAGGAAGAAGCAGATATGTGGTATGTGGATTCAGGAGCGTCCACCCACATGACAGGCAACAGACAATGGATTGAGGACTTCAAGGAAACCAACACTGGAGCGAAAATTTACCTTGGCAATGACAAAGGGTGTCCAATCAAATGACATGGTAACGTTCTTGTAATTTTTCCTAATGGTAATTTTAGGCTAATTTCGAACGTGATGTATGTACTTAGCATTAATAAGAATCTGATTTATGTTTCAATGATAACAAATCAAAATCTCAAAGTAGAATTTTATAAATCATATTGTGTTGTTAACAATTTGATGGATTCTATGAATACCATTGCAACAAGGATTTGTATGGGCGACCTTTACAAGCTGGATGTGAGAAGTGCGCCACATCAAGCCTTGACATCGTCATGCATATTTGCGGAAGAACTGTGCATCAGAGATTTGATCATATAAATTTTAAATATTTGTAGCTAATTTAGAATAAAGGTATGGTAATTGGTCTTCCTGATTTAAAGCATAGTCATGTGGATTGTGAAGCATGTGCTCTTGGGAAGATGCACAGAGATGAGTTTCATGTTAATGTTAATAGAAAACATAGAGATATACTTGAGTTAGTCCACATTGATTTATGTGGGCCTATGCAGTCAAGATATTTTGGAGGTGCATATTACTTCTTATTGTTTGTTGATGATTGTACTAGATTTATGTGGGTATATTTTCTTAGCAAAAAGAGTCATGTTTTTGAATACTTCAAGCAATTCAGAAGCATGATAGAGATGCAGATAGGAAAATACATCAATATTATCTTCTCGGATCAAGGGGGAGAGTACAGGAAGGTTGATGTTAGCAAGTATTGTAAATAACATGGAATTCTGCAACAATATACAGTACCCCACACTCCTCAGCAGAACAGGGTTTGAGAAAGGAGAAACAGAACCCTCGTGGAGTGTGCTCACAATATGCTGAAAGGTAATAATATTTCTAATGGATTTTTGGATGAAGCTATAAATACGACTGTTTATTTGAAAAACAGAAGTCTACAAGAAGTTTGGAATCTAAAACACCTTTTGAAGCCTTATTAGGTTTTAAGCCTTAAATTAAGAATTTGAGAGTTTTTGGTTCCAAAGCATTCGCCCATGTACCAAAGGAAGACAGAAAGAAACTTGATGTAAAGGCCATCAAAATGTACCTTTGTCGGGTATTCTACCGAATTTAAAGCTTACAATTTATTTAATCCCTCTACTCATAAAGTTTTTGCGAGTAGAGATGTAGTGTTTCATGAACAGGTACATGATGGAAATAGTGCAAACAATAATGATGATTGGGCCATTCCATTTTTGGTAGAAGAAGGGAATGGTGAAATAAAAGAAATCCAGGAGCAAAAGGAACAACAGAACCACCAGCAACAGGAGAAACAACAACATCAACAACAGAAAGAAGCAGATATTTCAAATGAAATCATCGAACCAAGTGCATCAAGAGATGATCAGAACGGGTTGGATGTCACTCCAACTCTTAGAAGATCATGTAGGAAAACAAAACTTCCTGCAAGACACATAGAGAATGATTTTATAATTAGCATGTTAAGTGTTGTTTAACCCTCTAGTTATAAATAAGCAAGTTAATATAATGAATGGAGGGAAGCCATGAAAGAGGAACATGAATCAATTCTGAAAAAATAAAATAAAATTGGAGTTAGTTGAATTACCTAAGGGTAAATAGAACATAGGTTGCAAATGGTTATACAAACCCAAATTTAAAGCAGATGGGAGCATAGATAAGTATAAAGTTAGACTGGTTGCAAAGGGGTATTCACAAAAATAAGGTATAGATTATTAGGAAACCTTCACCCCCGTAACTAAACTTAATACAATCAGAATGTTAATTTCCTTAGCTACTAAACACCACTGGAAAATGCACCAGTTAGATGTTTAGTCTATGTTCTTGAATGGGGAGTTGAAAGAGGAAGTCTATTTAGAGCAACTTGAGGGGTTTGTCAAACAGGGAAAAGAACATTTAGTCTATATATTAAAGAAAGCTTTATATTGACTAAAACAGGCTCTAAGATCATGGTACGATAAAATTGATTCATTCTTTTTAGAACAAAACTATAATAGAAGCAAAAATGACCCCAATCTTTATATTGTGTTTGATGAAAAGGGGATAATAGTTTTTATTTCTTTATATGTAGATGATCTCATCATTACAGGAAATGCAGATAAGCTCATTGAAGAAATCAAGGTGCAGATGTCACAAATGTTTGAGATGAAAGACCTCGGTGAGCTTGGCTACTGTTTGGGTCTAGAGATCTGGAGAGATTTAGGATAGAACTTTCTAGCTCAGAGTAAGTATGTCAGGAATATTCTGAAAAAAGATTAAGATAGGTTAATGTAAGGTTGCAACAGTTCCACTACAACAAAACTCCAAACTTCAGTGTGATGATGGTTCAAAGGAGGCAGATGCAACATTGTACAGAAAGTTGGTCGGGAGTTTAATCTACTTGACCACTACTAGACCAAATTTGGCTTATGCAATCAATGCATTGAGCCAATTTATGTCCAAGCCACTTGAGAGCCATTGGATTGCAGCTAAAGGCATCTTAAGGTATCTACAAGGAACCTTAAACTATGGCATTTTGTATATTGATTATTGTAATGGGAAATCGACAGGTTTTTCAGATTTCGATTAGGTTGGAAACATAGATGAAATGAGATCCATTACAGGCCATGCATTTAGCATTGGGTCTGGGGTAATAACATGGAGTAGTAAAAAACAGAACAAAGTTTCATTGTCTTCAGTGGAAGCAGAGTACCAAGTGATGTGTGCAGCGACTTGTGAAGCAGTTTGGTTGAGGTGACTTCTCCAAGATGCAGGAGAAGAACATAAAGTTGCAACTATTATCAGATGCGATAACTAGAACTCCATAAAAATCACAAAAAATCTGGTCTTCCATAAAATCACTAAGCACATAGATACTCAGTTCCACTTCATCAGGGAGAAAGTTCAGTCAAACGAAATCCATATTATGCATTGTAATACTTGTGACAATGTTGCCGATATTTTTACCAAGCTCCTTGGTAGAATTAAATTTGAGATGTTTAGGGACATGTTAGGAATATTTGTGAACCCTTTCTCCAATAAGGGGGAGTGTTGAAGATAATGGAGAACTATATTAGAGAGAGTCGGTTCACCTGAACCTTAGATTAGGAGTTTGTTCCTATTTCTTAGGTTTTGGTTCTAACTTCCCTACTTGCATGTAACCTATATATTGTTTGATATCTAATGAGAATTTAGAGCGAATTGCGCACGCAGTCCCCCCTGGTGTAGTCTCTCAGAGTACATCTAACCAGTACAAATTTCAATAATATTTGATTTTTCCATATTTTATCAGAATTTTTTTTAACAATAATCAACTTCTTCTCCAACACATGCCAAAATCACAACATGCATGATATTTGCATGATACATATTTCATCATCAAAATTAAAGATAAGTGCCCTTCAACTATAAATTTTTTTGTTTATCATAAATGCTATAATACGCCAACCCAATTCTTGAAGGAACAAATTATGACATTGTTTAGTAGCCTCACACCATAGGGTAAAGTGTCGTCCTTAGTTATTTTATCTCAATTTCCAGTGCAGTCCTTAGTTATTTTATCTCAATTTCAATTTCTCCATTCTATGGAAATTCCTCAAATGATGTTATTGTAGACAAGGACATTATTTTCTTTACAAAGAAATGACACAAAAGATAAAACTTTGAAAACCCTCCCGAGTTTACATTGTTCTCAACTTATAAGGTACAACTCCCCATGGTTCTAGAGAATCAAGGGTTATTACTTGCAAGTAAACAAGATGATTTGGCTGATGCATGTTGAATGCTCATACATATACTCTAAACTCTTATGGATATAACTTGATAGAGTACCCTCCAATGCCAAGTGTATATGCAATATGTTATTTCCTTCCAACCTCCTCACCACACACTACAAATTTTGCAATATTTTATTTCCATTCGACCTACTCACCAATAATAAAATATCTCCAAGTTCATGGTTATAGGAGTTTTAATTATACACCAAAAAATTGCAAGTTTCAATATATGACATAAGAAGAGAGGAATTTTGTCTCTATAGGTAGTTTTCTAATTATACCATCACCTTCTTGAGGCAAACACATTGTTAATGAATCCAATATAACAAGTGATGAATATATACTCGTTGGTGTGATCATTGGAATTTTTATCTTTGTTGATGATGATGATGATATATATATATATATATATATATATATATATATATATATATATATAGAGAGAGAGAGAGAGAGAGAGTATGATAATTGACATCTTGCTCTTTGTTACCAATCTAATGGGATATACGATTGCAAGATTCATGGATACCTTATACTTTGAGTGTGAAATACCCATCATGGAATCATGGGTATTGCACACTCAAAGTATAAGGTATAGATTGTCTTTGTAGATGCGTCTGATTGTGTAAATTTTTGTAGATGTTCTATGCTTGATGCAACTATACCTTTTATCCCCAATATCAGTCAGCAATCACATAAACAAGAAATTAAAATGATGATAGAACATACCAGTAGATTGACAGAAGACAAGTCAAAAATATATATGTGTGTTGGTGCGTCACGACGGTCAACAAGATGCTTCAACCAACAAAGTCTCAATACGGTCAGCCAACCAGACACACAACCCTCTTGGACAACAAGATTAGTCAACCAAATTTCAATGAAAGTCAACGTTGTCACAGTCAAAAGTCAATGCAAACAACAGCAGCAAAAAGTCAATGCATCCCAGTCAAAAGTCAATGGTCAACCTCGATTTCTATGCCAGAAAATGCGGACTCCAGAAATAAGAATTTTGACCAAATTTGGGGTTAGTTTGACCATGTGTTGACCAAAGTAAACGTTGGTCGACTCTGCGCTGAAACCCTAGGTCGAAAACAAAAATTTCTTCTTGCTGCGTTTTCCCACGTGTGGATGAAGAAGAGCCTCCAAGTGATCGAACCAATTAGATGATGAGAGAGAATGTGTGAGGATGGATGAGTGAAAATGAACTCCAATGTTGAAATATTTATATCCATTAATGAGGGTGTGCGACACAACTGCTGGGGCTTCAAGCCTACATTTCATTTCAGGTCGACCTGCACATATTTTGAATAAATTCAAAATTAATGTTCTGCTCATCGGATCAAGATGATATTCAGATCGATCTTTCACCTCTCCAAAAGAGGAATCCAATAAAAATATTGGCATCTTCATTTGAGCATCACAACATGAAATTTGGACCTAGTTGTAAAAAATTAACACTCCCTATCAACTAGGGAGAACTCCATCCACCTATGCCATCCAAACATCGTGCATCATCCAGCCGTAACTTGCTTTTCTGGCTTCTTTATTTCAGAAAAAAAGTGGTTCAGTCACAAAGACCTCATTCCTGACTGACAGATTCAACCCAGAGGTCTGAAACCTCTATATGACTTAAAAAGAGTCTCATACCAACCCAAAGTTGGTTTACCTGACCCGAAGTCAGTTGGAGGTCCAAAACCTCACCAGACTTGATCCCAGATCAAGTGGTTGGACACATGCCATCCTAGACATAGAGAGTATGGAAATATTTGATGTGTCCGTCATTATTTTCTACTGGTCTCTAGATTTTCCCACCTCACTGGCCAAATGAGAGGTACTTCCCATGAGTTTGTGACTCAATGGGTAGGATGCATATGGGGCACATATCATGAGAGGTGAACCAACTCAATCATCATAACGGTGGGGCAGAAGCACCACAAGGTTCGGGAAGCCTAGCCCCATGTGTGCTTATAGCTCCGAGAAGCTATCCCCAAAGCCCCCTAGAG
The DNA here is from genome assembly GCA_034641835.2 of Pinus albicaulis. Classification (NCBI taxonomy): domain Eukaryota; kingdom Viridiplantae; phylum Streptophyta; class Pinopsida; order Pinales; family Pinaceae; genus Pinus; species Pinus albicaulis. The sequence goes on from CM076570.1 coordinate 764,639,475, forward strand.
CTCCCAGAGCTCATTGTCCAACAGGACCCTCAACATAGGGTCATTCCAAAATTCCAAGATTCTCATGGAAGGTTAGGAACTTAACCTTCCCCAGGGGCTTTGTGAGAATGTCTGCGACCTACTCATCAGTTCCTATATGATCGACCCTTACAACGCCTTGCTGTACCATATCCCGGATAAAATGGTACCTAATATCAATATGATTGGTTCGATCATGGAACGTGGAATTATAGGACAATCGAATCCCACTCTGGTTATCATAGAGTATCACAGTGGTATCTAGCACATGCCCAAACAACTTACTGAAGAGCTTTCACAACGAAACTGCTTCACAACAGGCCATACTCGCTGTAATGTATTCGGCCTCCGTAGTGCTCAAAGCCATTGAATTTTGCTTCCTGCTCATCCATGATATCGAAGCAGACCCAAGTGTGAAGCAACATCCTGATGTGCTCTTAAGATCTACCACACTTCCAGCCCAATCGGCATCACTATATCCATGGAGTGTCACGCTCCCAGCAGTGTATCTCAACAGATTCTTGGCACCAACCCAGTGAATGTGATAAGGTTCAACCATATGTTGACCCAACGTGTTCACTACAAAAAATACGTCCAAATGGGTGTTCACTAAGAACATCAGGGCCCCTATGAGTTGACGATACTCGGTAGGATTTTCTAGCATAGGCCTGGCAGCACTGCCACTCAACTTATTAAAGTTGAGCTCCATCGGTGTCGACATGGACTTACAATACACCATTCCAAATCTTTCCAGTAGCTTCATAATATATTTTCCTTAAGAAATGAAAATCTCGCCAGGTCTCTGCCAGACCTACATGCCTAGGAAGTAATGCATCAGTCCTAGGTCCTTCATCTCGAACTCAACAATGAGCTCCCTCTTACAGTGATGAATGAGAGGGTCAACACCTGTCAGGAAGAGGTCATCCACATATAGCACCATAATGACAGGATTTTCTCTATCAACCTTGAAGTAAAGGTTCTGATCAACATTACTACGAGTGAAGCCCAGCTTCATCAGGTATCTATCTATCCTCTCGTACCAAGCTCTGGGTTCTTACTTCAACCCATAGAGGGCTTTCTTCAACTTGCAAACATGGGTGTCCCAATCCTGGACTTCGAACCCTAGAGGTTGCTCCACATACACCTCTTCCTTTATCGCACCATGCATAAATGCGGTCTTCACATCCATTTGATGAAGATTCCATCCTTGCGTAGCAACAAGGGCTATGATAGATTGGATAGTGGTATATTGAGCCACAGGTGAAAATATGTCATCATAGTCTACGCATTCCTTTTGAGAGAAGCCATGGGCAATGAATCTTGCCTTGAACTTTTCAGCACTATCATCAGATCCATGCTTGATCTTATAGAGCCATTTCGAGGTGACAACTGCTTTGTCCTCTGGTCTTGGAACCACATCCCAGACATCATTCTTCATAATGGACTCATATTCTTCATGCATAACATCCTTCCAGACTTGATGTTTTACGACTTCCTCAAAAGACCCAGGCTCAAATTGTATGATTGTACTCATGGCTGCTAGATACCCTTGGTATCTATTCGACTTCTTGCTTTCACAGAATGTCCCCCTTGGGGCCATATGTCTCTCAAAATTCTCGAGAGTGTCCCTGAGCCATTATGGTTTTCTCTTCATTGAAGGAGGTGGATCAATAGGGTCCATCGGTCTTGCAACATTGGGCATTGTCTCATCCTTTGGTTCTTCTTGATTTCCAGGCCTTACTTCATGATCTTCCTCAAATCTCAGAAGATTGATTACTTTCTGTAGGGAAGCATATTTGTCAAAGGTAACATCGTGGAATATCTCCACTTCCCTTTGACCAAGCACATAGAATCTATAGGCCTTCGAAGTTTCGATGTAGCCCAAAAAAATTCCTTTCTTCCCAGAAGCATCCAAATTGCTCCTATTATCATTCCGTACATGAAAATAAACAGGACATCCAAAAAATCTAAAATGTGATGTTGGGTTTCTTACCAGAGAAAATCTCTTCGGGAGTTTTGGAGTCTAGAGCGGAATGCAGGCATTGGTTTTGTGTGTACATAGCAGTGTTTGTAGCTTCTCCCCATAGAAACTTCAGAATACCTTGGTCACATAGCATGGCATAGGAAAATTCCACAATGGTCCTACTCTTTCTTTCAGTAACACCATTTTTTTCAGGAGTATAGACAGTTGTGGTCTCCCTCTTGATGCTAGCTTCTATGCAAAAGTTCTTCAACTCGCTCGTCTCATATTTAGTGCCATTATTGGTCCTAAATATATTGATCTTCTTCCTTGTTGACTTTTACACCAAGGCTTTGAAGGTACGGAACCACATGAAAGCCTCATCCTTCTTTTTCAAGAAGTATATCTAGGTTTTACGAGAGAAGTCATATATGAACGTCATATAATAAGAACATCCTCCCAAGGATGTCATGAGAAACATACCAGACTGATCAGAATGCACTAATTGCAAGACATCAGATGTATTTGTGATGCTTGAGGGGAAAGGTCCCCTTGTATGCTTTCCTTCGATACATCCCTGACATACACCTTCATGATCATTTATGAACTCGGGCATCCCCGTCACCACCTTCCTTGCTTCGGGAAGGGCTTTGTAGTGAAGGTGTCAAAACCTCTGATGCCATAGTTCAGTCTGTCAGATAGTATCACATGTCAATCACTCCCAGTGGACTTCCTCCAACCTGGTAGAGTGTATCAACTCTAAAACCAATCGTGATAGCTTCCTTGAAACTCTTCTTCCATATGCGCACCTTCTCATCAATGAATTCCACATTGAAACCTTTGTCTTCCATGGCCGAAATAGACACAAGGTTCTTCTTCAAATCAAGTACATATAGTACATATTGTAAGTAGAGGAATTGAACTTGAGACAAGTGGAGGGTCATAGTCCCTTTCCCTTTCACGGGATATGTGGCATTATCTCCAAGGATAATTTTCAGATTAACATCCTTCTCAACCATGTCAGAAAGTGCTTCCTTGAACCCAATGATGTGCCTTAAGGCACCACTATCTATCAACCAAACATCCATAATGTCTGGTGGAGATGCAGCAAAGAGGGCAGATACAAGAATGAATTCATTTATTTTATTATCAACAACATTTGATTCCTCATACCTGGAATTTCTCAACCTTTTGTAAGGTTTCCCATTTCCCCCAGAGGGAGCCTTCCTCTTTCCTTTGAACCCGTTGTTCCTTTTATTTCCATTCCTTCGGTTGTTGTTGTTGTCATCATCATTGGGAGAATCCTTCTTGAAAGGGAATTCTATAGCATAGTGGCTGGTCTTGTGACATGTGTAAAATTTTCCTTTCTTCCCTTGGGCTCCTGGTCTTCCTTTGTTCCTCGGACCACCAAATTTATTCTTCTTAGCACGAGCAATGAAGGAAAAATTTCTTTCATTTTCATATTCCTTCATCCTTGTCTCTTCTTGTATGCATCTCGATAGTACTTTGTCAAAATCAAGTATCACATTGTTATTGAGAATGGTAGTGTTGAATACATTCCATTCGGATGAGAGACCTCCAAGTGCAGTGAGAACCATCTCTCGATCAGCTGTTGTCTCCCCAATAGCCAGAATATTATTCCTGATTTTGGTCAGCTTTAGAAAATATGATTGGATGGACTCATCCCTGCCTTTCTTCATATTCTTCAGTTGATTCTTAAAGAATAGGACTTGATTTTCATTGTTGGCCTTGAACATGTTGACCAAATTATCATACATCTCCTTGGATTTGCCCAACTCAGAGATGTAGGCAACCAGACTCTTATGAATTGAGTCCTTGATCATCAGCTTTGATTTTATTTCCCCCTTCCTATACTTTGGCTTGGTGGCAGTAGATGCAGTGGATGGAGGCTCTTGGATTTTACCCTGCACATAGTCCATGACATCTTGGTCTTCCAACATAAGATCTAAAGTTATCTTCCAGGCATGGAAGTCTTCTTTCCCAGTCAATTTTTCATCAGCTTTAAAGCCATTATAGTTTGAGGTACCCATGCTCTTCTTCAGTGATTGCTACAAACTTGGGCTTTGTCTTCACCTCAGCTCTGATCCCATGTAAATTTTTGTAGATGTTATATGCTTGATGAAAATTTACTTTTTATCCCCAATATCAGCCAGAAATCACATAAACAATAAAGTAAAATGCTGATAGAACATACCAGTATATCGACAGAAGACAAGCCAAAAATATATATGTGTGTTGATGCGTTATGACAGTCAACAGGATGCTTCAACTAGCTAAGTCTCAATACGGTCAGCCAACCAGAAGTGTCACACAACTCTCTCAGAAAACAAGATCAGTCAACCAAAAGTCAACAAAAGTTAGCACTGTCATAGTCAATGGTCAACACAAACAACAATAGAAAAAAGTCAAGGCAGCCCAGTCAAAAGTCAACGGTCAACCTCGATTTCTATGCCAGAAAATGCGGACTGCAGAAATCAGAATTTTGACCAAATTTGGGGTTAGTTTGACCATGCGTTGACAAAAGTCAATGATATTCAACTATGTGCTGAAACCCTAGGTCAAAAACAAAAATTTCTTCTTGCTGAGTTTTCCCACGTGTGGATGAAGAAGAGCCTCCAAGTGATCGAACCAATCAGATAATGAGAGAGCATGTGTGAGGATGGATGAGTGAAAATGACCTCCAATGTTGAACTATTTATATCCATCAATGACGGTGTGTGACACAACTACTGGGGCTTCAAGCCTACATTTCATTTCAGGCCGACCTACACATATTTTGAATAAATTCAAAATAAATTTTTGGTTCATCGTATCAAGATGATATTTAGATCGATATTGCACCTCTCCGAAGGAGGAATCCAATAAAAATATTGATATATTCATCTGAGCATCACAACATGGACTTTGGACCTAGTTGTCTAAAATTAACAGATTGTTATCATATTCTTTCTTGAATATGATAACAAACAGACACACCTACAAAGGAAATTTGTTGAAGGGTGTCCTCTTACACATACATTAGAGTGTCACTCACAACCCCTTTCCTTAACATCTCCCATGTTGGAGCTTCTAGAGAATGTGTAAGAGATACACTAAAATGCTTCTAGATCCAATTCAAATACATTGAAGCAAAGATTCTTCCACATTTAAGTGTCATTGGAAATTTTGTATAAATGTGAATCTTATGGTCCTAAACTAAGAAACACTAGTTGTGGTGTCCAAAAACATATATGCCATTAACAAAGTCTCATAAACAATTATTCCAATTGAGTTTGAGCACAAGCCTTTCACATTTTTGTCTTTTATTCATCCAATGACATTGCACTAGTCACAAAAATGTTGGCAAATACAACTGTTGATAGAATATATATCCTTGCATAGATCTTAAATTATTTATATAACAATTTGAACAAGGGATCCAATATAGGTGGGATGCACAATGTGTCTCTTTACATCAAACTATACAGATACACATCAAATATCTCTTCCCTGTCAATTTCTCCATCAATGCATAACAATATTTAAATATTATTAGAAAATTAAAAATGGAATATATAAAATATATATATAAATGAATTGGCCTAAAATTATTGAATCAAATACCAACAAAAATGCATCATTATTAGAAATAATACTTCCAAATATAATATAGGAACATCATTACTCCTAAGTAGATCAAACTATCACATGGTCAAATTTTCTCCTTGGCCTAATAAACACATATTTTCTCTTAATTACATCAAACTATGACATGGTTTAAAGCCCCCTTTGGTTAATTTTCCATGCGACATCACTAGCTTTGCATAAAGTTAAAAACTTTATTTGAAGACAAATATGTAGATTTTGCAATAACGAACATGGATTAGAAGAATGGTTTATATTTTGATTTCTAGTATATAATGAGAGCCTCAGAATATATTTTTCTCTTTAGAAAGTCATGGGGCTCATTATCATCTCCCATTCATTGTGAAGAAAAAAAAAAGTGTGGTTGTTTTCATCATAGAAATGACTCAACATATAGAAGAGGTCTACTTAAAAGGAGCCTTAAGAGTGGACCTCAAATTTAATTAATCATCAACCTCATTATTCTAACCACGTTTAAGTCATATGATCCTAAATGAGCCCATGATTATAACCAACAACCTAAATCCATTAAGTGTATACCAAACCAACTGACATCATAATAAAACTATAACAGCTATTACCAAGATCATTATTATATAATTTTAAAAGCATGGATTGGGATTTCAATGTTAGGACAAAGGTTTGGGAGTTATTTATAGTCTTGAATTTGACAATTTTTTATATATTTTCAATACTCTTTAAAAACTTAATATCTTGATTTCTAAAATACTCTTTGCTCTAACTATCATTGTGTTACATTCATAGTCCCATTAACCCATTTATAATTTATAGTGGACAATAATGTCAATATCAATATGTATAAGATCATGCATGACCTTATTAAGTAGATAACTAGATTTTTTAGTCCTAGTCAATGAATATTAGCTTCTACACCTATCCAAATAAAAAAATGGCTGATTTTATAAACTTAATCTTCTTGTTATATGTTAGATATATGCACTCTATTCACAAGAAAAAGTGCTAGACTTTCCCACTATTCTTTCCTCATTGCGAGGATGCTTGATTGTGACTTTGTGTGCAATAATAAGTACAAGCAGTGCCATGAACAACACCAGGTGCCACAGAATGTTTAGGTGGGAGACAAGGATTGGTTGCATTTGTAGAAAGTGCACCTTACATGATCCCATTGGAAGCCTTATCAACTTCATTATGGACCCCTCATGCACTTCGTTATGGACCTTATACCATCACCAAGATTGTGGGTGACGATGCTTACTACGTATTCCCCCCTTCCTTGGATTACACCCAGTGTTCAATATCAACCTCCTTTATCCATACTTTCCACCATTGTTGGAAACATTAATGATAACAATGTAGTTGAAACTAATAGAGCTCAAGCCTGAATAGATAAAACAAACAACCATTGATCAGATCGTGGACACACGGGTTAAGGGCACACACCAACAAAGGATCTAGCATTTTTAATTCGTCAAAGCAGGGAAACTCCCGCACCAAGTCAAGTAGCTCACCCAAGGCCAAGTTTAGCAGAAGTTTCCCCATCTAATGCAGGCACTAAATGCAATGGGAATCGATTCAAGTAAAAATTGGTGGTTATCCAAATTTTCCATCAAATCACCAAAGTCAATATTTTTTTTCTAGTTGGTTTCCAAGCCCATGGTTTTGATAAGCCATGATATTCAAGAGGTAGAAGAAAACAAAATAAAAATATAATCGCACAATTAAGTTTCACCATATACAACTATTTGTTAGTTTTTACCATAGTGATTTATGATATTCACCCATGGTTTTTGTAACCCATGGTATTGGAAATATGACGAAAGAGAATGATTCTAGGTGAAAAGACACTGAAAATAATATAGTATGTTTCTTTACTATGTTGAATTTTTGTAACTATGGTCGATCTTCATAATTATTATTTTGATGTATTTAAATCATGTTCTTCATGCTTGTGACAAAAAGAAATATTAGAAGGCATGTTCCTCATGTCCTTAGAAAGGCAAGAAAAAATGAACTTCTGTCTCAAAATGAGCCAAGTCGGCCAACAAAGTTACCAATTTATTGAAAACTGTAACCTCAAAACGAGTACTCTAGCAAAGAAAAACCCCAAAAACCATGAAAAAAAAACTCCAAAATGAAAAGTGTTGATGATGATGATATATATATATTTGGGCAAATTTTCAACATTTTTTTAAAAATGACATTGAAAACCATTTTTTTTTGCGCAAAAAACATGAAAAAACACTCTGAAAACGAAAATAGTTAATGTGGATATTTTTTTTGTTGGGTAAATTTTCAACATTTTATAGCAACAACGATAAAGATAAAATATCATGGCTCCAAAAAACCTTAAAATTCCAAAAAATTTTAGGCATGACATTAAAGATAAAATATCACGTTTCTGAAAATCCTTAAAATTCCAACAATTTTCAGTCAGGTCATTAAAGATAAAATATCGTGACTTAAAAAAACCTTAAAATTCCAATATTTATTGCCAATAATGTTAAATATAAAATATCACAACTTCAAAAAACCTAAAAGTTCTAACAATTTTCAACCATGGTGTCAAAGATAAATATCATGACTTTGAAAAACCTAAATATTGTTGAAGTTCAACAAGAAATTGCAGCACCTACACTAGTGTGGGACCAGGAGGTCCAAGTGGGACCACAAGTCTTAGTAGTACCTACACTAGTGTGGGCTAAATTTGGTGCATGTCTATTTTAGTTATCCCTTAATTAAGATGGACAATAAAATGTAATATAATCTCAAAATAACTTGTAATAGTTAATCGAGTGTGATAAACTCAGTTAACTCATGAATTTCAAGTTGAGGGTAGTTGGTGAGGCATGCAGAGTAATTATAGTTGTAATAGAGTTTGAAGTGTAGTGGTGCATTAGTTAATGCAGGTTGTAATTATTTTAACTCAGTTAAGTGAGTTAAAATCATTTGTGCTAGTTGTAACTATTTGATACACTAGTGAGAGATCAAGTGAATTAAATATTATTTAATTCACAATCAGTGATCTCACATGCAACTGAGGATTTAATATTATTAGCTACGTGCATGTCAGTTCTAGTGGAGACCTAGTTGAGATGTAGGTGAAAGGGATGTTGACAATTAGTTGTAGGATTATTGGGTTGCACCCATGCAAACAAACACCCTTTGGATTGCCCATGATGCTTGTGTAGTCAAGGAAGGCCAAAATTCCTAAAATATAGGGATTGCATTCCACATGAGTTGTGTTAGTATGAATCTTAATTCCAAGCGTGTGAAAAAATACCACTTTAGCTGTGCATAACAAACAACCCTAACAACAAATATGGCTGCCAATATCTTCAGATCTGAAGTTAGGTGATCGAGATAAATGCTGCAAAAATCTAGATCTATGCATTAGAAGACATTAAACAATAGAAAAAACAAGATTTACTCGCATCCAATAGACAAGACAAGGATATGTTGAATGAATTTTGTATTAATGGCACCTGGGAGGAAAACACATAAGGGTGTTACCAGTTCTCCTCAATGGGATGGGTTCTTGTAAGTCCTTAGCACTTCACATCTAAAATTCCTCTCTCTTGATGGTGTAGAAAACCCAGACAAAAATGGTAGCAAAATATGACTATGATGGTGGATCAAAGTCAGACCAAAAGTATAGATCCAGAGTGATCTTTAGGCAACAAAAGGTGGTAAATGAATGGGAAAATCTTTCTATTTATAACAAAATATTGAGTTAGTCTAGATATTAGTGCACAATTAAAATATTATTAACCAAACCAAGATCCAACTTTTATGGAACATTTTATTATATTTGTAGGAGGAAAAAGGAATTTGACTTGGGTCAAATCCCTTTATTTGTAAATAATAAATAAATAAATGATTTATTTATCATTTTAAGGATGTGGTTGAGTAATAATCAAATAAATAGTGATTTATTTAATTATTTAAGGGTGGTTTAGTCATATTTAACAAAGAATATTATTTAAATAAGGTTTAAATAATTATTCTTAGAAAATAATAAGATAAATAATGATTTATCTAATTAATTTCCTTGTTTTGGGTTAAATATAACCAGGACACACTAAACTCGTTGTTTAACTAATTATTCCGAGGAAAATCAAACAAATGTAGATTTGTTAATCTTTCCTCATGGGGTTTTACAGCTTAGGATTCATAAACAACTTAATAAAGGTGGTTTACTAAGTTATATTTTTTCCACGACTAATTACGCGCGGGGGGGAAGAGGGGGCGGTAGCCACCCCTGTCAGGGTTTGGGGTAGCGCCTCGATGAAATTTTTTTGGTCCTTAATTTCCGGTGGGCAGTCCGCGCCCATGGTTTTGTGCATGGTTTTGCATATGGTTTTGGGGTATGGTGGTTTTCGGCCCCTGGTATTTTTGTAGAGTCGGTCAAGGGAACTATGGTTATGTTCTAATCCAGGGTTAATGGATTAGGGTTTATGTATGCTTCGGCATGTATATATATGTGTTGTAACACTAAAATAAATATAATGAAATATCAAGCTGGTCATCCCGATTTGGGATCTAGGGGAAAATCTCTGTGTTTATCTGTTTTATGTTTTATGCTCTCACTATTGTTTATTTTCTGTTATAAGATTCATGTGTAGATAATTTCTGTTTAGGGTTAAAACATACATTTGGTATCGGAGCTGTTTCGGCTTCAAGGGGACGCCTTTGCTGCTGAGGGTTTTTTTCTCGAGCCTGAGGTAGACCCTGTTCAATGGGAGATTTGCGGGATCGATTCTTGCGGTGAAAGAAGATGGCGAGCGGCGGAAAGATAGAGATCGAGAAATTTAATGGTCAGAGTTTTGAGTTGTGGAATCTCAAGATGGAGGATCTGCTGGTGGATAAAGATCAGTGGATCGCAGTAGATCCAGGTACTAAACCAACGACAATGTCAGATGAAGACTGGAAGAAACTAGATCAGAAGGCTAAGAGCACAATACGGTTGTGTGTCTCAGATTCAGTATTGTTGAATGTATCTGGGGAAGCAACGGTGAAGAATTTGTGGGAAAAACTTGGGACTTTGTACCAATCTAAGTCTCTGGTAAATAAGTTGTTCCTGCAGAAAAATTTGTATAACTTGAGGATGAAGGATGGAGACTCGGTGATAGAGCATCTGAACGCCTTCAATACTGTGGTAAGTTAGCTTTCATTTGTTGGTATTAAAATCTCAGATGAAGATAAATGCATCAGTTTGTTGTGTTCTCTACCAGAATCATGGGACAGTTTGGTTATTGTAATAGGTAGCAATACAACTACCTTGAATTTTGATGACATTGTCTCAGCCTTGTTGTCGGAGGAAATGAGACGGAGAAATATGGAGGGCCAGAATGGAGATGCCTTATCTGTACGAGGAAGGTTCCAAAATAGAAACAAGAATAAGGTTTCGAGTGGGAGATCCAAAGCTAGAGGGAGATCTAAATCTCCTGGAAAGTTTATAAAGGTATGTTGGAAATATGGAAAGGAAGGGCATTACAAAAGGGACTGCAGATCTAAAGCTCTTAAGAAAGGAAAGGGATCTGATGATGCTCCTTATACAGAGGCAAAACCACCTCGGATGAAGGTGGGAATGTGTATTTGGCTTCTTCTTCAAATACACATGTAGATCATGAGTCATGGTTGATTGACACAGGTGCATCCTTTCACTTCACTCCCCATAGGGAGTGGTTCTGTGAGTATGAGAAATATGATGGTGGTGATGTCTTCCTAGAGGATGATAGGAAGGCAAAAATCGTCGGATGTGGAAAGGTCAAGCTAAAGCTGCAAGGTGGAAGGATTAGAACACTTCCTGGTGTTCTGCATATTCCTTCATTGGGCAAAAATCTGATTTCTGTAAGCAAGATGGATGATGTAGGTGTAAAAACAGTGTTCGAGAAAGATGCCTGCAAGATGGTTTGGGGAGCACTGGTATTAATGCGGGGAGTTCAGACTGGAACTCTATACAAGCTACAAGTTAGCACTGTTATTGATGGGTGTAACATTTCTGTTGTTCCTGAAAGTGGAGTGGAAAGCCTAGCTGTCTCTGGAGAAAAGACCATGCTATGGCATCAAAGGCTTGGACATATGGAGAGAAGGGCTTTCAGATACTTCAGAGAAATGGTATGGTAGAAGGTATGTCTAATTTCTCTTTGGATTTCGATTTCTGTGAACATTGTGTATATGGGAAGCATAATCGGGTGAGTTTTCCTTCTAGTGCTAAGAGGGCGAACAAGATATTAGAACTTGTGCACAGTGATGTGTTTGGACCAGTGTCAGTTCCATCACTGGGAAAGTCTGTGTACTATGTTTCATTCATAGATGACTTCTCAAGGAATACATGGATATATTTCTTGAGGAAGAAATCTGAAGCTTTTGACAAATTTAAAGAATTTAAGGCTCTGGTGGAAAACCAGACAGAGAAGAAGATAAAGGCATTGAGGACAGATAATGGTGGGGAGTTCTGTAAGAAGGAATTTGAAGAGTTCTGTAAGAAGTGTGGTATAGCACGGCAGAAGACTACTCCATACACACCTCAGAAAAATGGAGTTGCGGAAAGAATGAATAGAACACTGATGGAAAAGGAAAGAAGCATGCTCAGTGGTACCGGGTTAGGACAAGAATTCTGGGCAGAGGCAGTGGAGACTGCATGTTACTTAGTTAACAGATCACCTTCATCAACGTTGGAGGATAAGACCCCACATGAGGTATGGACTGGTAAGAAACCCTCTCTCTCACATCTAAGGGTATTTGGATGTGATGCATATGTACATGTTCCAAAGGAGAAAAGGACCAAGTTGGATAATAAATCTGAAAGGTGCATCTTTATTGGGTATAAGGATGGTTTAAAGGGTTACAAGCTTTGGAACCCAGAAACAAGGAAGGTTGTGTACAGTCGAGATGTGGTGTTTAGAGAGGTGAAAGATGTTGTTAAACATGAACTCATACCAAAGGAACCTAAGAAGATAGAGTTTGAGCTAAAGGAGGATGAATCAGACTCTACAACAGAAGAAGACTCAGAAGAGGAAGAGCCACAAACTCCAGCTGTGAGAAGATCAATTCGGGAAAGAAGGTAACCAGAAAGGTATAGTCCATCTGCTTTCTGTTCAGGTTTTGACTTAACTATAACTGATGATGATCCCAGAACTGTCAGGGAGGCAGTAGATTCAGAGGATGGAAAACTCTGGAAGGAGGCCATGGTTGATGAAATGACATCCTTGCACAAAAATGAGGCATGGGATCTGGTGGAGTTGCCGGCTGGAAGGAAGCCCATCGGGAGAAAATGGGTGTTTAAGAAGAAGATGAATGTAGAAGGCAAGGTGGAGAAATACAAAGCTCGGTTGGTAGCAAAAGGTTATTCCCAGGTGCCGGGAATTGATTTTGGTGATATTTTTTCTCCTATTGCCAAAGTTACTTCTATTAGATTGCTTTTATCTGTTGTTGTTGCATTTGATTTTGAGATAGAACAGATGGATGTGAAGACAAAATTTCTTCACGAGGATCTAGAAGAGGAGATCTACATGAAGAAACCTAAAGGCTTTATGGTGAAGGGTAAGAAAGAACTGGTATGCAGGTTGAAGAAGTCTCTCTATGGGTTAAAAAAATCACCAAGGATGTGGTATTAGAAATTTGATACCTATATACGGGGACTTGGCTTCACCAAAACCAAGGAGGATCACTATGTTTCTTTTAAATTAATTGGTGACCGTGTTAATTATTTGGTCTTGTATGTGGATGATATGATGTTGATTGGAAATGACAAAGAAATTATCCAATATTTGAAGACCCAACTGTTCTCCAAATTCGACATGAAGGATCTTGGTGGTGCAAACTATATTTTTGGCATGGAAATTAAGAGATATCGGGCAAAGAGGAAGCTCTGGTTAAACTAGAGGAAGTATGTTGAGACTATATTGCAGAGGTTCAATATGCAGGATAGTAAACCAGTGAATGTTCCTATTCCTGTATGTGTAAAGCTATCTATTGAATAGTGTCCCAAGACACAAGAAGAAGAGGAGGATATGTCCCGTGTTCCATATGCAAGTGCAGTGGGTAGCCTGATGTATGGAATGGTTTGTACTAGACCAAACATTACACATGCAGTGGGAGTATTGATCAGGTTTATGTCAAACCCAGGGAAGGAGCATTAGACAGCAGTGAAGCGGGTTTTCAGATATTTACGTGGCACTAGTGATTATGGCTTGTGCTACCACGGAAGACTAGGATTGGAAAGAATGTTGGACATTCATGGTTTTGTTGATGCAGACTGGGATGGAGATCTAGAACAAAGAAGATCTACAGGTGGGTATGTGTTTAGCCTATTTGGAGGCACAGTCAGTTGGCTGAGTAAAAGACAGTCTGTAGTGGCTCTTTCAACCACAGAGGCAGAATAAATGGCAGCCACTCATGCAAGCAAGGAAGCATTTTGGTTGCAGAGATTGTGTTCAAGTATGGGGTTGGTACAACAAGCTATAAAGATAGACTGTGATAGCCAAAGTGCAATTTTCTTGGCTAAGAACCCTGCTTACCATTCAAAGACAAAGCACATTGATGTTCAATATCACTTTGTTAGAGATATGGTTGAGGCTAAAAGAGTGTTGTTGGTAAAGGTGGACACTTTGAAGAATGTTGCAGATGCATTGACAAAGTCTGTGAGCACTCAGAAGTTCTCTTGGTGTAGAGAAACAATGGGTGTTGAAGAATTGGGCCAATGGCTAAGCTCTCTTGTGGCCCCCTGTGGAAAGAAAACAACAAGTGGGAGAATGTTGGGTATGTGTTATATTCTTTCCACGAATAACCACGTGCGGGGGGGGGTGATAGCCCCCCCTTTGCGCTGGGCGCAACGAGGGGGGTCATGGGGGGGGCGGTAGCCCCCCCTGTCGGGGTCCGAGGCAGCGTCCGAACGAAAATTTTTTGGTCCTTAATTTCTGGTGGGCAGTCTGCACCCATGGTTTTGTGCATGGTTTTGCACATGGTTTTGGGGTACAGTGGTTTTCGGCCCCTGGTATTTTTGTAGATCCGGTCAAGGGAACTACAATTATTTTCTAATCCAGGGTTAATGGGTTAGGGTTTATGTATGCTTCGCCATGTATATATATGTGTTGTAACACTAAAATGAATATAATGAAATATCAAGCTGGTCGTCCCGATTTGGGATCCAGAGGAAAATCTCTGTGTTTATCTGTTTTATGTTTTATGCTCTCGCTATTGTTTATTTTTTGTTATAAGATTCGTGCGTAGATAATTATTGTTCAGGGTTAAAACCTACAATTTTACTTAGGGTAAAATTGGTCTTACATGGTGTACTTGGGTCCATCTAATGCTAATAGGTTAGATGACCAAAAAATGGTGTAACAGATTCCCCCCCAGCGTGCGAGAGTTAGGAGCTAATCGTATGACAAAAGTACGTTGTGAGAACTCAATCACTAGACACCGAAGGGGAAGTCAAAGAGAGAGAAGTATAAGGTAGACCAAAGTGCTGAAAGGACTAGACCTTGAGGAGGCGAGACTTAAAGGTGTGACAAGTCTCTTTTATGAGTGAGTACCTATGCTATAGGTGGCGGGGGAGGCATACCTATGCCTGCCGAGGCAACGTACAAAGAATAAGGCATCCAATAAACAAGGGACTGAAAAATATAGTACATGCTGGCATAAACATGAGCCAGATAAACAACATGATAATGAATCCCACATACATATTGTGCCTAGGATAATAGCCAGGACTTGTACAATAATATCTAAGTACATGGGATATAAATAAAACCCAGATGCCCCTGTAAACAGGAAAGGGCTCTGAAAATCTGACTGATACATGCAATAAAAAAGGTGTTGCAAGTGGCTGAGGCCGACATCATCAAATCTATGGAGCTGCATCGAAGGCTGAAAGGAATAGGTCATCCGGGCATGTGGGGAGCTACTTATAGGGCCAACCCCTCATGAGGGTTGAGACATCTCACACACACCTGGGAATCACCGATCCAATCTGCTGCATCACTAAACCATCGAGTATATGGATCTTGATCATGCTGAAAGGAGTTGGAGCTGAGAAAAAATCAAGTCAAAGGGCTATAAGGAGTCCCTTTTTCTGATTTGAGGCACTGAACAAGAGTGGAAGATGGAACCAAGGTACACCTCCCTCTAGACCTGTCTTCTGGAATAAATGATCTGATGTCGACAGAAGGAGGTCTGCCATAGGTGAGGCAATAAGAGGTCCTAAAATAAGGCACAAGAGAAAATAGTAGAGTGATTGATAGACAGACACCAGGGGTGATGATGAAATGGGGGGTACTAAGTAGCAGATGTATGACTTCCCTTGTTAGAGTGTAAAGGGCATGGATGACCTGGTAGCGACTGACACAATATCATGAGGGATAAGGGACAGTGGGACTAGAGGCCATAATGTGCGACACGAGAGAGGGACCAAGCGACGAAGGATGGAGGACTATAGCGAGATACAAAGGGACTTGGTATAAACTCCATGAATGTGATGATGACTCAACTCAGATGCTCTAAACAAGGGCGACTCGATGGTGCTGCCACACAGTAAAGGTCCAATGGGGGACCCTAGAAACATGAGTACAAGATGGTAACTCATGATTAAAATCGACATGGGCGTGGACAAGTATGGAGGCAAAGTGGTGCCCCGAGTACGAGTGTTTCAAGTGAAGAAATTCGATTTTGAGGATGGGTAAAGTGACGCTTCCTGGATAAAAAGTGTCCCAGTGAAGTATCAAATCACTGAAAAACTAACAGATACCCATTTGAGGGCTCGGTGAGGCCTTTCCAACAGTACATATGGTTCGTCAAACTGAGCTACGGTTTGGACGCAGTAGGCGAAAGAAAAATTAGGGGTTTTCTTTTAATAAGGCTTTTTCCCTCCAAATTCACTCATTTTCATGTGGAGCTGTGGTGAATGTAGAGAGGAGAGAAGGCCCTAAATCTTGCGGCGAGCATAGCGGACAAACCATCTGTTGGATTCGAGATCCGTCAGTTACATGTAAGAGGCCTAACCCTAATATTTCATTTCAATGGATTGAAAGTTTAGTTTAGGTCCCCAGAGCTCATGAACAGGCCAGGTCGCACTTTTAGGGGTTTGTTTTGCGACCTGGGTAGTAAGTACTGGGCAGAAAACTGCGACTTGTCCTAAGAAATGACCTGAAAAGTGCAACTTGCCAGAATAAGGGGGTTTTGGTGCTATTTTTGGCTAAGATCTAGGATTTTTATGGTTGAGGGGCATAGGTGCCCCCAAGCATGTTGTGGTCATGCCAAAATGTATTTAGAAAAAGGGGAATCTAAACACATTTTAATGATGTGGTCTGCCATTTGTTTTCGTTATGGTTATGCAGTTTGAGAAAGGGAATGGAAGATTACCAATTTCTTTTGGTACTGCATATGTGAATCAAATGGACTTTAAGTTTCCAGGTTGGTGTACATGGTGTCACTATCCCAAAGAGAGGATTTGGAGATAATGAACTGGTGCTCTCCTAGAAAACTCAGAGGTTGACTGGGTTGTTTATGTAAGATGAAGGAATGATGAGGGGTATCATCCCTAGAGTGATCTGAAGTGATATAGGACTCTAGAGGTTCTTCTAAATGTGGAAGAATAATGGTACTAGAGTCGACACGACCAGATACACTAGGAGAGTTGTGGAGAATTTCTTCTCCTAGTCTCTCAAATATGGGTGCCCCCTTACCCAAACATTGGGTGTCAATGTAATGGCCAAAAGGTGTATGTGGTTCGAATGCATGGGTTCAATGTAAGGGGGGATAGATAAATTCAGGGGTGGTGACTACTTCCATAATGTCATCATCGTAATAGAAGATGGGGTGACTGGTGGAAGAAAGACCACTGGATGCGGCGAAGCTACCTGACTCATCATCATGAGAAGAGAGGTTCACATGCGCATCGTCACAAGGGGTGACAGCAGGGTAAGCAGATAAAGGATCTACCGATGTCGAGCCCAGGGTGATCACTGAAGGGAGGTCAGGCGAAACATTAGGGGAAGTCTCCAAGGGGACTTCTGCCGAGGGTCTCATGGATGATGATAGGTAGAAAATGGTGGATGAAGGCTCCGTCATCTCGACATCAGCAGGGGAAATGTCAATGGGAGCATTCGTGTCCTCTATTTTTGTTGAAGCAAAACACACAAATAAGGGAGTGGTGGACTCATTGCACTGGGCCTCGAATTGGCGAACTGCCACTAGAGAGGTGTGAAAGTCCTCGAGGCGGGGAGAGAGGGGTATAATGGCCATGGAGATCACACAAAGCACAGGGGTGGTTGGTGTGAATAGTCTTGGGATTCCTGGCTGAAGTCAAGGAAGGAACAAAGGTTTCCGGGACCGTAGACTCAGGGAACGCGACATTAACCATGGGCTTGAGATGAGGCAACTCCATACAAGTATGGGTGGCATGAATGAAAACATCACACAAAGCACACTGGATAGTGCATTTTGGAGGTCGAGGAGGGGCAAGGTTTTTCAGGGTGGATTTTTCTTTGGTTGCCTTCTTGCGAGATTTTCCCTTCTTACCCGAAGTGGTCGCAACAGGAAAGGGTTCCTATTGAGGTGGCTGAGGCATTGTAGCAGCGAGAGAAGTCATAGGGACCAGTTGAACCAGAGTCAAAGCAAGATAAGGTTTGGGTTGACCAGGCAGGGTAGCGGCTGGAAGATCGAGGTACTAGAAGGGAATCCCAAGGGTCAGGTTAGGAAGAGAGAGGGTGGCCATGACAGGTACCGTGTACACTCCTGGGGGGGAGCTAGGAACAGTATCTGACCAGAGGGATAATGGCCAGGTGAGACGGATCCAAGATGGTTAAGGCTTGGAGGAACCATTCCAAGGGGGTAAAGAGGCTCATGGATACTAGTTGTAGGTGTAGGGCCAGGAGGAGGAGGTCCAAAAGGATAAATCGAAGGGCTTGGAGTAGGCTACGGAGGGCGAGGCTGCTGACTAGCCGAAGCTGGCCGCTTGAGGGTAGCCCGAGACGATTTCATCAGGAAAACATTTGATGAGTTGGGATCAGAGACAGGAGGAAGAAGACCAGGGAATGTACCAAGCAATGAGGAACCTTTGTAGACTCCAGGTGAGACACTGGCCAAAGGATCGTTGGTTTGCTTATTGGCCATCGAAGAGATGGTGGACTCAGGGGAGGTCTGAGACTTCGGTTCGTAATATGTCAACTAGTCAATGGTGACTATCTTTCCGTTATGAGGGAAGGAAATATTGAAGGTGAACCGCATATGGGATAGCAGACATCGCATAGGTGTAGCTACGACCCAATAGAATGTTGTAATCTAAGGGGGCATCTATGACTTCTACGTCAACGCAAAAAGTCTTGCCCACAAGAGTAATAGGACAATTGCAGAATAAGCCAATGGGATGGGAGGCATGGCCATCCCATGTTCAGAGAGTGATCGTGGAAGGAGCCAACTTAGGTGATCCGAGTTGCTTCCAAACTGAAGAGGACATCACACAGGTGGATGCCCCTTCATTAATGATGCACCGGGAAACGTTGGCATTCCAGATCTTGACTAGGATTTGGAAGGCGACGGAAGTAGGGAGAGGAGGATGTTATGATCAGTCAACATCAAAGACAATCAATCGATCATTGGAAGGATCTACAATGCCCATGGCAGATAGTAGACCTTTTCATTGTGAGGGGCACAACTGGAGGAGTTCCAACATTGAAATGGCAGTAGGACTTTGCGCCAAATCATCTACTATGCTATACGAATGGGCAACTTTGCCAGAAGTAGCATTTCGGCATAGTGGTCCTTTAGGGATCTTGGTATGAACCTCTGCCTTAGGCTGAGGGATCTGCAAGGGACCATTAGGTGTTGAAAAAGGATCTGTAGAGACTGAAGGGGGCAGCTCAGGGACATACGTAGTGGGAGGCTTGTTGTACTGAGGAGACCGAGTCTGAAGATTGATGTCAATGGTTAGAGGTTGAGCAGAGTTCATCATGAGAATCTGGTAATTGGAGGTACCAGATGGAAGAGGTTGAGTGGCCACTTGTCCTTCATGTGGTTGGGTAGCCACAAATACTTGCTGAGGGAAAGGATTAGTAAGCACAACTGGCTGATTAGGCGCATCATTGGGAGGAACGGAAGGGGATTCTTGTTGTCCTCGCAACGTTGCTTGAGATTTCCACATATGTTTCATCTGATGTAAAAGAGGATAATCGTGAGTATAATGACCATAAACACCACAACAAGAACAAGGCTAGTTCATGGGAACATGTCTGTCCTGCTTGCGCTGAGTGCCCTATTGCTGGTTAGCAGTGTTAGGTGCATTATTTTGAGGATTAGGTCCAGGATTACCAGGATCAGATTGATTTTGAGTGCCTTTCCTTGTCTCTTTGGAGGGAGGATAATTAGTCGTGCCATGCTGTGCATACACCTGCCCCTGAGGGGGAGATGGCTATTGTTGCGGGGGTTGAAAAGGCAAGGGAGGCGGAGGTGCTAATGCTGGAGGAGATGGAGCACCAGGCTGTGGATATGGATAATAAGGAGGTTGGGTAACAGTGTGGTAAACAGGAGGTTGGGAAAAAAGAGGAGGCATGCCATATCCTGGATACGTGCTACCGGGAGGGGGAAAATTGCAGGAGGTGCTGGCCCCCCCCCCAGGAAAACCATAGCCCATGGGAGGCTGAGCGTATGGATTAGAGAGAGCTCCAAAGATATCGTCAGTGGCATGAGATGCCCCCGGTTTGGCACCACCAGGTATGGGAAGATCAGGTAGAACGGTATAAACATAACCCGACTAAGCATATATCAGGTCATATTTTAATGCCATTTGGAGAGCGGCTTCTTCGGTTTGAGGAAAATGCAATGCGACATATTTCTTGATAGGAGGCAAGAGATATCTAAGGAACCAATCCATGTAGACACGGTCTTCAAAGGTAGGGGCTTGACATAGGCTCTTTCTTCTCTGTCATTCCTCGACATGATCAGATAGGCAGGTCGCAGATGATTGACAGAAAGAAGTCAAAAGTTTGATACCAGTGTCATAACGAAGGGGAAGATGGAAGTAAGACAAAAAATCTTGGGCAATAGTCGCAAAGGTGGTATGAGAGGAAGGGGCTTGATCAACATACCACTTAGAAGCTTCACTTGTAAGTGTACGTTGGAACAACCGAAGACGGACAGAGTCATTAGTAATGGAGTTAGACGAACACCACATGTGGAAAGATCGAACATGATTTGTAGGATCTTCTCTAGCAAGGCCTTCAAACTTTGGGATGTTGGAAGGGAGCTTCGTCTTCATAGCAGACCAACTAGCATCATGGTGTATAGGGTCATTTATCAACTGGTCAAAATCGGGGAGGTTGATGCCTGCCATGAAGGGGAGAAAGGGCACAGCCAGGGTAATGTCCGTTTCAGTCCCACTAGTGGTATTCCCAACATGAGGGCCGAGGTTACCACCATCATTAGGTCCTGCACTAGACATGGTGAAGGTGACAGGGGGAGAACTGACGACGGAACTAGAAGGAGAACCCAAAGGACCAGAAGAAGAGTCGGAGTGTAGACTCGGTGGAGGACTAAGTCGAATCCTACGCGAAGGAGTAAGTATTCCTACCAGAAACTGAGGGTGAAGGCCAAGAAGTCTCTGGGATAAATTCCTTGGTGGCGCGATGATGATGACACAAACATGACACAAAGGAAAAAGATGCCGACAAGGGCAGGGAGGTGTAGGATCAACTGATTACAATGTCGAAACAAGGGTAGAGAGGTGCAGGATCAATTGATTTCAATGTTTTAGAGTCTTTGCTTGGCGGTGTTAATCAAGACATTTTTCACTTAGGGTGTGTGTGTGAAGTGTGTAAATTTTAATTTTTAAACCCAGAAATTTGTAGAGAAAAATAAAAAGTGTGTTGTATAACTGCAAATAAACCTGCAAATTATAGTATATAAGCCTGCAAAAACAGAAAATAAACAGCTAATCATGCAACAATCTAAACCCAAGGAGGCAGGCCTCTCAATGAATAGTTTGTAGGTGAGTAAAAAACCAATAAAAAAACAATAAAAAATCCAATAGATCTAAGGTCAGGAGGGACAGGGATCTAAAGGAAAAAATATGTTGGAAAGTGGTGCAGAAAACAACAACAAATCAGAGGAAAAATTGTTGTAAAAGAGGTGGCGAAAGGCTATCTCCTGGAGGGAAATGGAGTGAACCCTAGAGGAAAACCAAAAAAAATCTAAATGTGGTGATTTGGATGGATAAAAAGCTGATCTAAAGTGGATCTGAAGGTGAGGTATTAGATCTGAAAAATGGCTTAAGACTCTAAAATTTCAGACAACCTGCAACAGCAAAATCTCTTCCACAAGAAGTGGAGGATACTGAAGCCTTAGGGGGATAGGTTCCCACTTATTTGAGAAAAAAATAACAAGTACAGGTCCAAAACGGGCGGAGACGGAGGTCAGACAACCCTGAACAGAGGCTCAAATAAACCTAGAAAACTTTCAGAAAAATTCCCGCAAAAAGTCTAGGTCGCAGTTTTTGACCTGTTTTTAGTAGAGGTCGTAGTTTTTGGGCCAAGAAGTGGGACCTGCACTTCCGACACTCTCGATGACAGATTTCGAAAAAAATTATCGCCTTAGCTGCGACTGATGTGTGTCACCTGCGCAATAGGTTTGAAAACACACAGAAGTTAGAATTTTTATTGTTTTAGGGTTTTATAGGTTAAAAACAACATCAAGAAAAGAAAAAACAAGAGGATGAAGAGAAATCCTAGGGTTTGAAGTAGCTGGATATGCAAGGATCAGAAAAACAACAGAGGTCGTAATCGTAAACCCGTGTGGAGTCGCCAGTTGTTAGTATGAATCTTAATTCCAAGCGTGTGAAAAAAGACCACTTTAGCTGTGCATAACAAATAGCCCTAACAGAAAATATGGCTGCCAATATCTTCAAATTTGCAGTTAGGTGATCAAGATAAATGTTGCAAAAATCTA
Organism: Pinus albicaulis; assembly: GCA_034641835.2. Lineage (NCBI taxonomy): Eukaryota > Viridiplantae > Streptophyta > Pinopsida > Pinales > Pinaceae > Pinus > Pinus albicaulis. The sequence continues at coordinate 764,662,021 of CM076570.1, forward strand.
GATCTATGCATTAGAAGACATTAAACAGTAGAAAAACAAGATTTAATCCATGCATCCAATAGACAAGACAAGAATATGTTGAATGAATTTTGTATTAATGTTACCTGGGAAGAAAACACAGAAGGGTGTTACCAGTTCTCCTCAATGGGATGGGTTCTTGTAAGTCCTCAACACTTCAAATATAAAATTCCTCTCTCTTGATGGTGTAGAAAACCCAAACAAAAATGGTAGAAAAATATGACTATGATGGTGGATCAAAGTCAGACCAAAAGTATAGATCCAGAGTGATCTTTAGGAAACAAAAGGTGGTAAATGAATGGTGTTAGCACCTGATTTGAATCTCAGTCTGAAAAAGGGAAAATCAGGATAACCTTTAAACCATGCTCAACCTTGTAACTAGCCCTACAAGGTCAGGAGAGGGCTCTCTCCGTGAAAAGATATTCAACAAAGTGCAATTATGAATTGATTTTAGGCTAGGTATAATAATGGGAAATTTTTTTAATGAATGAATTTTTCAGGGATGTATGGAACAATTGGGACAGTTTGAAACTGGGGAATTAAATCAGGGATACAGGGTATTTCATGGGGCAAGGTAGGCAGGAAATTTTAGCAATTAAGTTTAAATATTGATGGAATGGAAAGACTGGTGAGGAGCTGAAAAGGGCATAGGAGATGGATCCTTTTCAAACAGAAGAAAACACAGAATATTGAATGATTTCCCAAGGCAGAGCATTAAAAATGGATTCTACCTATCTATCTTGAAAGCATTCAACCAGAAATGTTTATGAATGAATGGTACACATAAAAATTTACATATGAACACAAAGGAGAGAACAAATGCTAAATTTAATACCACATGGATCCCACAAATCAGAGATGCATTTCTTATTAATTCCCTGTCCAAAACTGTTACAGTGGAGCGCAGAGCGTCCTCCTTGATTTCCACACTATTCCCTTACTTACTGATTTACAGAGTTCTTACAAATGACTGGAATAATTACATTAAATAGACCAGAATGGTGGGAAGTAGATCCATAGAAAAAGGAGCTGAAATCCAAACATAAGAAAGAGAACCAACAATCTGCTCCTGAAAGGGAGGAATAACAACACATTTTAGGCCATCTGAAGATTTCGCTGTTACACTAGATGAAAGAAAAATAGGCAATATGAAAAACAGATTCCTATTTTACTGCTGTTGTAGAAGTTTCTGTCTCATAATTAGCTCTCGGCCCTTTGACTGTTGCTTTTCTTTATTAAAAATCTCATATATGCCGAGAAATGCGTTTGAAAACAACAAAACTGAAATTTATGCCTTTAATGAAAAAAAAGATTCATTTTGAGTGGAAGGGGTGAAAGGAAAGGAGGTGGGGTTAAAATCGCAATCGCAATCAGAATCAATGGGGAAGAGGGGATATAATATATAATGGGGCGATTGAAATATGCTATGCGATGGTGTAATCGCAATCAGGAATCGGAGGGGAGGAATAGGGATATTTGGAATAGGGCGTAAAAATCTCGATGTGATTGGGTAATTGTTACACAGTAATTTGTCACCGTCCCTACCATTCCCCGTCCCGCACAATGGAGGACCCATTTTGTGACCTGTGAACATTGTCATGCCTTGAAAACATCATCAATGCATTCCTCTAAGCATGAGCTTCATTTTCCCTTAATTCATCTCCTTGCAAAAATCATGAAAAACATCCCTTTTTGCATTGGCGCGGTCAGACAGTTCAGTACTCGCGCCAATGGGGAAAATCCTGTAAAGAGGTCGCGCCAACTGGCGGTCTGTCCCAGAGCAGTAGTCGCGCCACCCAATTTAAGGACTGTTTTTTAAATAAAGATGGCGGAAGTTGAGTTCCAACAAACTCAGGAAACCATTGCCTATCTTGAGTTGGGAGGTTTGGCTGCGGAAGTTCTATGGAAGGGAAGTGGTTTTGCCACCTCCCATGGAACCTTCCTTGTTGATAGGGCCAATCCCACGATCATAGGGATCCCAACTCCCTCCTTCCCCATCTATAAAAGCCTACTCAATTCCATGGCAAGCTAGTCTTGAAGTGCCTAAGCTTTTAATCTCCATATTCCCAAGAGCCTTTGTGCCATAAATAGCCCTCTTTTTCCCTTAAGGCCGACTCAAGTAAGGAGACCATCGTCGAGAGACTCTGGAGAGGTTTTCCCTTTCCCTAGCGAGCTTTGCGAGACGTGAACGACTGGAGACCCATCCGAAGGAGACCACGACGTCAGAACTTGGTTGTAATCTCTCTTCGATTGTTATTTAATGAATGATTACGATTATGGTTCCACTCTGTTTTCCATCATGTTAATATGAGTAACATCCTTTCTGACTGATGTTTAGTTACGTATGCCGGATTTTATGCTTGTTTCTGTTTGTTTCTTGCATGTGCAGGTGTTCATCCGTGGAGATCATGGAGGGATTGTGATCTGCCGAGGCTGAGGAACGGGGACGCTTCTTCTTCAGATCATAGTGTTGGATTCCAGGTAGGCTTCTATCTTAGTCTTTTCATTCGTAACTAGGAGCTTGCGTCGTAACATTTTTGATTGTTGATAGACCCCTGCTGGGCTAGTAGGGATCACCTTTGTCCGCAGAGGGGATTTACCTCCTCAACAATTTGGCGACTCCGCTGGGGAACGTCCAGATTTCACTGTCTCATTTGTGTTGTCTCGCTTTGATTATTTTATGTTTTTCCTTGCTTGATGAGCCTTCTGGGTTGGGTTCTTTCGCTGTTTTTGATTCTTGGTTTGCTTAGATTTGCATTGATCTGCTTCTGGAGAAGTTTTTTTTAATTTTGGTTGAGAAACTCGACTGGCACGGTTTTTAACCCGACATTCGCGCCAATTGGCGCATGTTGCTTTTGTTTAGCCCGCACCAATTGCTTTCTGGCGCCAGTTTCATCCTTACAGTCGCGCCTCTCCTGTAAGGTTTTTGAGTTTCCCCATTTTTGAGCTCTCTGGGTTTGGTCAGTGTTTTTCTTCTTGATTTTCCGACTGCCTGAGTGTGTTGGAGTCTTGTTTGACTGGGAATTCACCTCTATCCTTTGGTTGTTTTCTTTTATCTATCGATTTCATGTTTTAAGCCCTAGGGCGTCTAGTGGCTTGGTGTATCGAGCCCTCCTTGGGAGTTTTGGTGTTTTGATTGTCCTGTCGACTGTCTGATTGATTCTCCACATCCTCTAAGTAGTTGTTCATTGTTTTGTTGTGATTTTTGGGTGATTGTTCATTCCTTCATTCGAAATTCGTTTGGTCTTGCCTTGGACCTAGATCACACGGTCCATCGGAAGCTTTTGAGTCTTTTCTTTGTTTTGAGAGACTTTGGTCGATTTGGGATCTGATTACTTGTGTTGTTGAGTGAAATTTGTTTGTTTCACTCTCTCGAATATCGTTTCTCAAGTTGTTCCATTTGTTTTCAATTTTGTTTAGTGCATATTAGCTATCAGACATTGAAAATCAAAAAAAAAAATCTCTTTTGCTTTTGTTAATTAGTGCAAATTGTAATCTTTTCAATTTTGCTAGTGATTAGTGATTTAGAATGAAAATTTTTCAATTTCATTAGTTGCATTAGAGGTCTCATTGTTTGTCTTCCGTTCATTTCATTTGTGTAAAATCTCTCAACTCTTCTCTAACTAGTTTTCATCGAACGAAATGTTGGACTGTGGCATATAGCTTTGCATTTAGGAGTCTTTTAAGACACTACATACGATAGGGCCTGAAAATTGAAACTTAATTGAAGATCAACTGTAAAATTTATTCAGTTAACCTAAGGCAGCATTGGAACTTAACGGAACATTTTTAGAAGGTCTAGGCTAGAGACGTGTTCTGGCGTCGTTAAACCTAGTAGCTGTCGCTCGCATTTTGGCTTTAGACAGCGCTAGTACGGACTTGTGCTCCCCGTACCATCGCGTATATAAAGGGATACCCCTCTAGGTTTTCAATCCTTTATCCACAGGAAGCCAAGTTTTCCGCCCTATACCTGTGATACACCGAACACAGCATTCGGGGAGACTACCTGCACGTACGGAAAGTCCTTGGTCGATTTCTGTTTCATTATTGAAACCAAGGTGTATATTGCAGTTCACGGATATTTGGTACACCCTTTGTGCCTAGTATTTCCTGAGCAGTCATTTGGTCTTTTTTGACTCCCTAAACTTGAAAAGACCGTCAAGCGCTTGTCCTTTCACGCTTGCGTCAAATCTGAAAGAGATAGAGTCACCTTTTTATCGTTTCTCGACTCTTAAAATATGAAACGGTAGAATTTCTTACTTTCCAATGTGGTAAAATTAATCGCCCACGATTACACACCCGTTTAGACATTGCTTGTTGACCGTTTGATCGTGTGTCTTAACTCGTTTTCAGCCCGTGTGTGTGTTTGTTATTTTTCTCTGGTCTTTTGCCATAGTGGCGGAACCTTCGGTTTCATCTACTGGTAGTCCTTACACGGACGATTCTTCAGAAGCTTCTCAGTCTTCTATTGAACCACAGCAACCTGTTGTTTCCGAGTTTCCTGACGAGGGACCGGTTCTCGCCGAGCAACCCTTTGGAGGACCAGTTGAGTTCAATTGGCCCTTTTCGGACCCTGTGTCTGAATTGAGATTAGGAGCTGATTTCCTTTCTCTTACATCGGGTTCGCCATTTGTTGCTGCTGTATTTCCTCCTAGTCCTCGCCGTCTTTTGTATGATTTAACGGCAGGATCAACCATGAGTGATTCTGGTGAGGAAATTCCCACGTCTGGTGAAGGCTATTAGCTCTTCCCGCGTAGATTGTTTGAGGGAGACAAATCTGAGCTGGCTACCATGTCGACAGCCAGTCCTTCTTTACCACAGGGATACAGATCTCTGGGTCAGATGATTTCAGCTGCAGCCTCTATGGGAATATCATCTCCTGCTTCGAGGCCAGCTGCTACTACACCCGGGGTGTCCCCTTCGATGCCCGTCACTTCTGTTCCCGTTCGGCCCACTGTTTGTGTGGCCGCCTCTTCTCCTGTTGTCTCAGCATCTGCTACCAGGGCTGGGCCAACTCCTGAAGATGTTTATCTAGCTACTGCTATACCGGAGAATATCTCTCCAGAGGAGTATCGGTTGTCTTTGCAACAGCCGAACGCTGAAGCTGGACCGTTTCCCCAAGATCCTTACCGATCTTTCTTTTCGCACTATGCACAGGATGATACTCCCGTGTATGCTTTCCCAGGTCAGTATGACGAGCACGGGGAGGTTTTGCGCCTTCCTGCTCCTGAGGCTTATTTGTATGCTCAAGGCTTACCAAACAACCAGGCTTATAACCCGCAAGGACAGCCCTTCCAAGGCCAACCTGCGGGCCAACCTGGCTATCTGTATGACCCACAGGGGTAGCCCATTCAGGGCTACCCTGCGGGCCAGCAAGGGCCATTGTACAATCCGCAAGGACCGTATTATAGCCCTTCTGGTCAGCCCGCTCAGCCTCAACCGGGGTATCAACCGGGACCGGTCTATGGTCCTGGGGGGCAAATCCAGCCTTCTTTACCGATGCAACCGCAGTATCCTGTTGCTTCTAATGTTGCGTATCAGCCAGGACCATCCTATGGTTCTGCTTCAGGTCAAACCGGTTTCCAGCAAGCACCTGGTCCTGTTCCACCACCAGGCCAACCGGTTCATTCGGTACAACCCGGTGTCCCCCCTCCAGGCCAGCCGGCCCATCTGGTGCAACCTGGGGCTCACTTACAACCAGGTCAACCTGCGCAACTGGCGCCGCCTGTTTATCCAGGCCAGCCTGGTCATTCAGGTCAGCCCTCTCAGTCGGGTCAACCTGTTCATTCAAGGCAGCCCTCTCATTCCGTTCACTCTACTCAACAGCCTGTTCATTCAATGCCGCAGCCAAATCAATAGCTGCGCCCTACGTACCAGGCTCCGCAGGGTTCCACTTTTCAGCAGCCTACTCATCCTCAGGGTGGTTATTATCCTCATGGTCAGTCTCAACCGAACCATAACCACCCTAGAGGCTCTCAGTATTATCCTCCTCCACCCGGTTTTACCTACACTCAGCAGCCAAATCCAAACGCTGCTTATACGGGGCCGACACCTAATCAGGGTCCGTACCCTGGTTATCAAGCCCCGCACTATGGTTACCAGCATCCAAATCAGTCTGGTTATACGACCTACACCCCCTACGGTCAGAATCCTGCGGGACAGAACCCGTGGGGGCAAGGATATTCACAACCATCGTGGAGTATGGGTACCGAGCCTCATCCTGGGCCTGGCATGGCAATTAATCCTCCATTGCCGTTCCTGGCTACCTTGGAACTGCCGGACATTTCAAAGTTGACCAATGATCCGATTTTACATAATCTGTATTGGCCTCCGGTTCCCACCAAGATACCAGGTAGTTGTCCAGTTTGAGGGAAGGCGGCGGGCCCCGCGAGCATGTGATGACGTATCACCTCTGGTGTTCGTCTAACTCTTGGGTCGACGATTCAATCTGTTTGCGTCTCTTCCAGCGTACTTTAACTGGAGCTACTGCTAAGTGGTACATAGAGCTATCCCGTGGTATTTTTCAAGATTTCAACTTTTTAGCCATGGCTTTCCTCACGCATTTCCAGTTACTGGTTCGGTATGAAGCCGAGACGCACCTCCTGACTTCCCTGAAGCAGGATAAAGCTACTCACATCTCAGATCACATTCATGAGTGGCGGCGCCGTCGTCAACTGATCAAGTTTCACATACCTGATCAGATATTGACTCACTGGTTCACCACCTCCTTTGTGAATAAAATCGCTCAGGATATCACGATGGGAGCGTGTGTGACAGAGGAACAAGCTATCGCGCGTGCTCAGTACCTAGATCTTGTCTATTCGCAGTCTGGCATGCTTTATGACATCTTGACTGATGCTCCACGGCCCGGAACCTCTAAGGCTCCACCTACCCCCGCGGTAGATGGTGTCATTGGTTCCGTCTCTCAAAATTCGAAGAAGTCTTCGAATGGGAAGAAGAAGGCTAATTCTTCCAACAATACCTCTGCTAGTCCCGCCTCATCCGATTCTGGTAAAACTGCGGAGGTGAATGCCGTCCAGGCTAATCCTGTGGACAAATCCTCCAAGGGGAAGAAGAAGGGCAAAGGCAAATCAAAATCTGATGCCCCGAAACCAGAATCTAAATCTCGAACTGAGGATGGCTCCCAGCGTAAGCCGAAGTTCCCTTGCCTCATCTGTGAAGGTGACCATTACACTAAGGATTGTCCATGACGGTCCGAGGTTAGTCAACTTCTTAAAGGCCCTAAAGGGACTCCGACTGTTTTAAAAGAGCCATTTCCATCTCAGCAGACCCAGATGGTCGAACAGGCATCACCATCTGCACCGTTTGGGTCTCAGGTTTTCATGATGAAGACTACTGCACCTATCACTATCGCTACGCGGTCGAAGGATTACAATGAATCACGGCAGGCACCCGGGAAGGCAGTTGCGGATGGGCCGCCTCCCCCACCTGCCTCTGGTCCATTGGAAATCGAGAAGCCAACTCTCGAACCCGTTGTGAAACCACCTCCCAAGGGTGTTCTTCGAAGATCCTCTTATAATCCAAATGCTCGTGCCGCTCAACATTATAGCATTGTTGAGGATCTGGCACAGGCGCCATGTGCTATGTCTGCACTTGAGGTTCTTCAAAGTTGTCCTTCACAACGGAAGGCTTTACTATCTGCAATCGGTGGCATCAATCCCGTCAACTCGAGCCTTCTCACCTTCGATCTGGAGAATTTTACTCCCCAGCTTCCACATCAAATCGCTTTGGTCATTCAAGTCGGGATTAACGGTCTGAACATTCATAGGGCCGTCGTAGATGAGGGTGCATCTACCTGCGTTATGTCCTCCGCCTGCTGGAAGGCCATTGGCTCTCCAGCCTTGTCGTCATCTCCCAATGCCCTTGAGGCATTTGATGGTCGGGAATCTAAACCCCTGGGCGTTCTCGAGAGTCTTGCGATCACATTACAGGGGAAAACTGTCAACGTGGAAGTGGAAGTGGTTGACGCCAAACTCAACTACAATATACTTCTTGGCCGCAGCTGGACCCATGCCATGCTCTGTGTGCCGTCTACCATCTTTCGATTCATTAAGTTCCCTCACGAGGGCAAGATTGTCACGGTGGATCAGTTGTCGTTTTTCACCTCTAACTCTGAGAACAACGCGCCATACGTGGATCAAATTCCGAATCCCCCAGACAGTGTAGGACCTGGTCTTTTCAAAGACCCAGTCCTCATGGGTATATTCCCCGCACCACCACCGCATACCGCTCAAGTCAACATGTTGTCCAGGTCTGATGACCCCTGGCTTATTCCTACACCTGAGTAGGTATATGAGTTTGGAGAATCCATGCCTTTAACGCCAGTAGAGATCAGCTACTGTGAGATTGTTGCAGCATCGGATCCTCCACCTCCTTAGCATGCTCCGATGAGCATGGCTCTCGACGTCTACTCGCAAACCCCCTGGCTTGGTCAGGCTGATTCACCTGATCCTCTCAGAGAGACTTTTATTTCAGATAAGGCTATCATTGAAACTATGTCTCTCTAGGAGCTGCCCTGGGGTGATGGGCATCATCGCTCCTCGTTTATGCCCAGCTTAGGGGCAATGACTGATTGTCTGGAGCGTGATGCTACTCAGGTTCCTTCCCCTCCTCTTCAAACACCGATCTTAACGCTTGAGGTTTTTTCAGAGGGTAATCTGAGTAACATTACTCAAACTGTTCCAATCAACATCTCCATTAAACCGGGGATTGTTGAGAATATTCATGTGGGTGTGACTTGTTCTCCCGATGAGATTCGAGTCTATACTGAGCTTTTCAAAGAATTCAGAGATGTTTTCGCATGGTCTTACGAGGAAATGCCAGGAATTGATCCTAGTATTGTTGTGCATGAAATTCCAACCTATCCAGGTGCGAAACCCGTGCGCCAACGCTTACGTCCCATGCATCCTCGGAAAGCTGCCGCCATCATGGCAGAAGTTGAAAAACTTCTGAACGCGGGTTTTATTTACCCCATCCCCCTTATAGAATGGGTGTCCAACATTGTCCCTGTCGATAAGAAGCAGGGTACAATTCGAGTCTGTGTGGATTATCGCGACATCAATCGCGCCTGTCCACAGGATAACTATCCCACTCCGTTTATCGACCAGATCAACGACGAATGTGCCGGGAGTGAGATCTATTCCTTAATGGAAGGTTTCTCAAGATACAACCAAATCAATATTGCACCTGAGGATCAACATAAGACCACATTCATCTGTCCGTGGGGCACTTTCGAGTACAAAAAACTCCCGTTCGGCTTAAAGAACGCTGGCGCCACGTTTCAGCGTGCGCTGTCCTACGCTATTCATGACATTCGCCATATTGTTTAGCCTTATCTGGACGACTTGCCAGCCCATTCGGGTAAGCAAGAGGACCATCCTGAGCATCTCCGCCAGATATTTCTTCGTTGCAGACGCTACAATACGTTCAATCACAAGTGCACCGCGTGATTCTCGCCGCTCAGGCTTATAGTCTGGGGGACAACGCCGGACCCCAGTTGCCTAGGCCATCACACCCCATCACCCCTCCTCCCATCGCTAAGGCAGTCCGGTAAGGGAAAGCGAACTTAGGCGCTTATCCCGAATTACGCCGAGGTGGCCAAAGGATTCACTTGTTTGTTAAAGCAGAATGTTCCCTTTCATTGGGACGAAATCGCTCAAGAATCCTTTGAGAAGCTGAAGACATTGCTCGTCAATGCTCCGTTGCTTCGTCCTCCGGACTACCACCGCGACTTTACTTTGTATCTAGCCGCCGCATTAAGCACCATCGCCATGGTCTTGGTGCAAGATGACGAGAACGGTGATGAACATGTTGTTTATTACCTCTCTCGGAACCTTCTCGACCCGGAAACGCGTTACGCACATGTTGAGAAGTTGGCCTTAGCAGCCGTACACGCTGTACAGCGCTTTCGCCATTACATCCTTTTGCACACGATAACAGTGGTTTCAGACTGCAACCCCATGACATATATTCTTTCTAGACAATTGCTGGGGGGCAAGTACTCCAAATGGATCGTCATCCTGCAGGAGTTTGACTTGGAGTTCACCACCGCCAAGTCAACTAAATCACTGGTCTTCGCGGATTTGATATGTTCTCTCCCTACAGACTCTCTTCCTGAACACTCTGAAGATCATATACCGGACGAAACACTGTTTCTTATCGATACTCGTGATCCTTGGTACGGTGACATCATAGTGTATCTTCAGACCGCGACATTTCGGTCTGAGTTGGATAAAACTGCCCGCCGTCGGATTCAGCACCAGTCCCAACCCTACCGTATAGTAGGAGATACCTTATATCGTATTGGAGTAGATTCGGTGCTCCGACCATGCCTTACCTTGGAAGAAGTCAAAAGGTCTCACGATCATGGCGAAGGCGCCTATGGAACATATGTTCTGGCAGCATCGCCTAAGATTTCGCGGCAGCGTTTGCGCCTGAACGCTAAGCGATTGTATCACCGCAATTACAAATGTCATCCATGCCGGGGATGCTGGTAGCAAGATGCGCACACCGGGCCGCTGCTGGCTGGTATCCGCGCATTACCGGCTGTACTTTTTGAATAAATGGGCGGATTTTATGACGGTAACCTCATCGACTGGCATGGCGATATCATTGTCGCCGCTTTATCATTTACTTTGGCGCTTCAGGCGATGCCTACACCATTTATGAAATGACCGCCAATTTATATTCAACCACGTTATTGCACGGTCAGGTTCCCAAGCCATCGCCATCGATCATCAAGACGCTGGCGATGACGATGGTTGAACTACTAACGCGGCTTCAAGGCTACACAAACACCATACTACCCTCAAGCGAATGGTCAGGTTGAAGCGGTGAACAAGGTCTTGGTCACTATGCTTTAGCGAACAGTTGGGATTCATAAATCCAGTTGGCATCTCCAACTATTCTCAGCTCTCTGGGCATACCGAACGTCTGCTAAGAGTGCAACCAGATTCACACCATTCCAATTGGTGTACGGTCTGGAAGCTACTCTGCCGGTTGAATGCGAGATTCCTTCGCTAAAATTAGCTGTGGAGCTCTTACCAGATACTTCTGCTGAGGAAGAACGTCTTCTGTATCTCAAACGGTTGGATGAAACCCGTCGTCTAGCTTCTTTGATCATCGAAGCACAAAAGAAGAGGGTCAAAACTCATTTTGATCAATCTGTTTCTCCCCGTTCTTTTATCGAAGGAGACCTCGTCCTCCTGTACGATCAAGCGCATGATAAGCTTGGAGCTGGTAAGCTCCAGCCTATGTGGCACGGGCCCTATATAGTAAAGCGCGTTTTGAAAAATGGGGCCTATGAGCTTATAGATTACGAAGGAGTTCCACTAGCGCAGCCCATAAATGGGCTGTACCTTAAAAATTACTATGCCTGAAGTAATTTCTTGGTGTGGTGTGTGTACATAGGTGTGTGATTGTCATTTGTGTGCATGTATTGTGTGGTGTGCTTTGTAAACATCTTTCTGCTGATCGGGTCTTCCTGGTTGTGCAGATGTCTATTCATCCATTTGTTGGTTTCGCGGATGGTGCCTCCCGCAATACCAGGAATTTGTCTTCCGCAGCCTGGGTAATCTATGATCCTGCTGGTGAGTTGATTGACCTACAAGGTGTATGTCTAGGACGTACCACGAACAATATCGTGGAATATAGTGCCGTGTTGGAATTATTGACCGAGGCAGTAAACCTTGGTATCCGTGAATTTCTCGTGTATCTAGATTCACAACTTGTAGTGTTACAGCTGAACGGACACTATTCGGTAAGGAACCCGTCCATCTTACGTCTGTATTTGCGTATTCGATTACTGGAAAGGAATTTCGACTACATTACATATCATCATATACCCAGGCATTTGAATACATTAACAGATGCAGTAGCAAATTTGGTATTAGACAGACATTTGCGCAATTTATAAATCATCATCACATGTAAAGAAAGACTCATCCAGAAATAGATATGCATATATATAGATATCGAAATGTTTACATAAGAGTGTGTCACATAAAACTCAAAAAATATACATAATCGTCTTAAGTACATCCGGAGACGGTATGTCTCTCAAAAAATAGGTGTGGTATAGATCCTAAAAGACTAATCCGCATGGTGCTCATGATAGCATGTGACTGCACGCACTAAGCGTGTCAGGATTCTGTGGATCCGACTCGGAACTCCCACCGTGTGGCGCTGGTATGCCATCGGTACGTCTGCCAGCCAGGCATAGTCTGGGATCCCGTGGGCAATCCCCTCGAGGTTCTGGATTAGCTCCTCTCCTCCGGTGCCCTCTCCTTGAACCTCAGGGGCGAGTTGTGTCCTCCGGGAGATTGGAGACATCCCAGCTGGTCTCTCAGGTCCCACATATGCATGCATATATGATCGTGTTAGGACGAATGTATATTAACAAAAAAAAATGTAAAACATAAAATCAAAAACATGAGGTCTTACCAAACTCCTCGTCCCAGTCGTCTCCTTCTGGCAGTGGGAGATCCGGGTCCCCGGTAAAGTTAGTTCCTGCATAGGGCCAGTCTTCCACGACAATCAGCTGGCGCCGTAACCACCTAAAGAACTCCGGCCTCCAGGACATCTGTTGGCCGCCTCCAGATCTAGGCATCAATGCTGCCCAGTGAGCCATTCTTGGCTCTCGTGGTATCAGATCTGCCACTGTGGCTCCTTGGCCCTGGAAGATTGGTAAGCGTTCCAGAATGAACGATACCAAGATAGAACCATAACCGAACTATTTCAGTTTTCCCTGTTTGCATTTTGTGAGCTGCCTTTTCATGTTGATTGTTACTGCTGCTGCCCAGTTGAACAGTAAGGGACCCATGCATTCTGAGGCCAGCAGGAGTTGGGCCTTTGTGGCCTCGTGCGGAGCCTGCGACCCAGCAGCCCGCGTGATGGTATGGAGAACCACTCTCAATTCCAGATCAGGGATAGTGTGGATATCCACCTTCTTGCTTCCTGATCCTGTTTGTGCCCCTCAACACACTCGTGCCATCACTTCTTCCATCTTCTCCCTAGATGGTTTGCTTGCAGTCAATACAGGGATTGGACCCCTGTGGGACAATCCAGTGATGAAATAAACATTGGAAACCTCCAGCTCTAATACCTGGTCTCTTAACCTGAACACCTGTTCATGTTCGTCCCAGATACTGATTAAATACTGGAGGAGCTCGGGCTGAGCTCGTAAACATGGTGTGAGGAAGAACTTTTTCAGCCCATAGTTTCTAAGTGCATTCATACAAGCTTGACTTTGCATGGCTTGTTCATCCTGTTCTCCATGCTCTCGTTCTTTCCATTCAATTGCCATTTTGATTGATTACCTGCATTCATATGGTCATGAACTCTTAGTTAGATCTCTGATGAGCTTCAAATTCCATAAAATTTGGTCTAAATGTCGAAATTTTAGGCGGATTTTTAGGTTCGGCCACTGGCGCGGCTGTTTTGTGAACAGTCGTGCCACGTGGTGCGGGCCCTTTGTAGAAAAAAACTCATTGGCACGGGTCCGTGCCCGATACCCGCGCCAATGGGCACAACCCTAAAATTTTAAAAATGGCCACATAGAACTGATTTTTAAGGGAAAATTATCCAAAAATGGATGAAAATGTAGAGCAAAGGAGCGCCTCTTACCTGTAGCAGACGAGAAGCTGAATGGTCAACTGGATTTGTTGCAATCACCGTTAGAAGTTTCTGCTCCAAATGGACCACTGTTTCTTTTTACCAAGGTAAATAGTAAAAGTAATTTTATTTTTACCAATTTGACATATTTATAACTTTTTCGATGTTAAATGAGTTTTAAAAGTTATTTTTATCAAATATTTGCATATGTTATGTCGAAAATGGATTTTACGCTTGCTTGGTATGTGCAGCAACAGGTTTTTGCGACTCAAACGATGGAAACGAGTTGTATTTTATACTTTTTCGGACTCGGTAAATACATGAAAAAGTCACTTTGGAGTCATCTTTCAGCTCTTTTCTGACTCTCTAAATATGAAAAGATTGCCGAGGCCCTTGTCGTTTCGATCTCGTTAAAATGGACACGAAACGACATCCACCCAGTATAAGTTTAACCCTTTTTCGGGCTGGGATGGATTGATTACGAAAAAGGAATACCCTAGCCTATCGCAACTAGGAGGTTTTCCCGGATATTGTTTTCTACCTTTTCGGATCTGGGGAACTATTTATGAAAAGGGACCTGTGGAGTTTTCTTTTTCGCTGTCTTTTCAAACTCTCTAAACATGAAAAGACGCCGAGTTCTTCCTTTGTCAGACTCGTTAAACCCTGATGACATCGGATCTAGTCGAAATGACGTTCTCCGAGTTTCTCCTTCCTGGGACTCGTTAAATGCACCAGGATGGATTCGCCCGAAGGGCGGACTTATATCACAAGCATATGCTATCCCCTTCAAGCTTGTTATCAAAAATAATTGGGGTACTCGCCAGAAATGGTGGGGAAAAAATGGAACCATCGTCGTTGTCGTCGGCAGTATGTCACTCTTGAACATGGCACTTGTCTGCATTCGTGTCGGGTTGGGGACATCTCATCTCGTTGCTTCACTTTGCCTCCATGGGTTTGGGTAATCTCTTTTGACCTCTCATCTGCTCACTGCCTCGTCACCATGACCTCTGATCCGTTGATGTCGAATACTGCCAAGTCCACTATCGTGCCGTTTATATGTTCAAGAGAAGTTGGCCTCTGCGAATATCAACCTTCCTCTGATTCTCATACGATCCTGATTCACAAAAAAAACATCATGTTCCTTTGTCTCGTGTCGATGATGTGGGAAACATTATGGCCCACCTTTGATCAAGGTCACTTCCTGTCGACTTCAGCTCATTATCCAGGAATTTGGTCTAGAGACTCCTTATGGTACCTTGGAACCTGCATGCGTCAATGGCAGGTTCGTCGCATTCGACGTGAGGTTTACATCATTGACCTCCGATCGAGTGATTCTGCGGGTGTTCGACGTCAACTCATTTATTCGCACACCATAGATTGTACCTGTAGTACCTTGAGGACCATTGTCATTATTGGTGGTTTCTCTCGCGTCTGTTAACAGCTTTCATCATTGGCTGGTAATCAGACGATGTTCTTGCATGTTCGACTTCAGCTCACATATTCGCGTGCTTGAACTTGTACTTTGTTTGGGTCGAGATGGAGCGCAAGACCCTGGATTGTGTCTATTGTAATCCAGGCTACGATTGTGGATTATTATCATTATGTACATGACTCACGATTGGATGGGCGACCATACGGATATTTGTTGATCCTGGTTGGATGGCTATGCCACCAAGGGATCAGTTATCTTCTCTTTGTTTTTGGATGGGCAACGTCCATACCATGCATCATGTACTTGAGATATATAGATTTATCTTTACGCGCGGGTTTTAAGACGAGCGACCTTGGTTGAACATGTTCATAAGCCGTACTACTTCTCTCTCTCGGGCCTCATGCTTTAGGGGGCATCTGTTACACAGTAATTTGTCACCGTCCCTACCATTCCCCATCTCGCACAATGGAGGACCCATTTTGTGACCTGTGAACATTGTCATGCCTTGAAAACATCATCAATGCATTCCTCTAAGCATGAGCTTCATTTTCCCTTAAGACATCTCCTTGCGAAAATCATGAAAAACATCCCTTTTTGCATTGGCGCGGTTAGACAGTTCAGTACTCGCGCCAATGGGGAAAATCCTGCAAAGAGGTCGCGCCAACTGGCGGTCTGTCCCAGAGCAGTAGTCGCGCCACCCAATTTAAGGACTGTTTTTTAAATAAAGATGGCGGAAGTTGAGTTCCAATAAACTCAGGAAACCATTGCCTATCTTGAGTTGGGAGGTTTGGCTGTGGAAGTTCTATGGAAGGGAAGTGGTTTTGCCACCTCCCATGGAACCTTCCTTGTTGATAGGGCCAATCCCACGATCATAGGGATCCCAACTCCCTCCTTTCCCATCTATAAAAGCCTGCTCAATTCCATGGCAAGCTAGTCTTGAAGTGCCTAAGCTTTGAATCTCCATATTCCCAAGAGCCTTTGTGCCGTAAATAGCCCTCTTTTTCCCTTAAGGCCGACTCAAGTAAGGAGACCATCGTCGAGAGACTCTAGAGAGGTTTTCCCTTCCCCTGGTGAGCTTTGCGAGATGTGAACGACTGGAGACCCATCCGAAGGAGACCACGACGTCAGAACTTGGTTGTAATCTCTCTTCGATTGTTTTTTAATGAATGATTACGATTATGGTTCCACTCTGTTTTCCATCATGTTAATATGAGTAACATCCTTTCTGACTGATGTTTAGTTACGTATGCCGGATTTTATGCTTGTATCTGTTTGTTTCTTGCATGTGCAGGTGTTCATCCGCGGAGATCGTGGAGGGATTGTGATCTGCCGAGGCTGAGGAACAGGGACGCTTCTTCTTCAGATCATAGCGTTGGATTCCAGGTAGGCTTCTATCTTAGTCTTTTCATTCGTAACTAAGAGCTTGTGTCGTAACATTTTTGATTGTTGCTAGACCCCTGCTAGGCTAGTAGGGATCGCCTCTGTCCGCAGAGGGTATTTACCTCCTCAACAGTAATACAATGGAGGGGCGAGGGAAAAGAGGTCCGATAGTGTAATAACGGAATCCCCTTTAAAAAAAATTAAAGGAAACCTTTGCGCTTTACATAGGGAAAAGACGATTTTTTATATAAAAGAGTAGAGGGCTTTTAGGTGGGACCCGAGAGTATAAATCGCAATCGCAATTGGAAGGGAAGGGAGGTGTTTAGGCGCAATAGGATTTCACCGATTGCGATGAGAATAAGTGATGGGGGAATTATTTATAAAACGAAATAGAATGTGCCTTAGCGTATTTACAAAGGAAAATAGCATTTAACTTGGAGCAGGGCAGAAAGGTCTTAATGTGGGACCTGAAGGTCAATAAGAATCGGAAGCAAGGGAGGGATCGGAGGCCAAGCACATATGGAAAATACCGATTGCAATGAAGCGACGGGCTGTGGGCCGTTCGATTGGATGGGCAGATCAACAATGGAGGTGTAATTGGGCGGGATTCAATGCAATCGCATTGGAGTTTTTTTACAAGGGCCATTCGGAATGCACAACAAGCATGGTGCGATTGCGATCGGAGGAGGGGTATTTATAATATAAAACTTTAAACTTTATTATAAAGTTTCAAGGGGCATGAGGGGAAGTGGTTTAACTAAATCGCATCAGATTTTATGTTTTAAAAGATTTTGCAATGCGATTTATACCATCGGATAGGGAAAAAAGAGGGTTTATAAAAGAAAATATTAAACTTTAATAAAATAAAGTTTAAGGAAAATATGGGAAAAGGGATTGGTTTAGGGTATAGGGGAGCTTTCTTCACTTATGCATAAATTTCAATCTAGGAGTCAGTTTTGAGAGTGTAATATACTGTTGGAAAGCTATTTCTGGGCTCTTTCTGAAGGTCATACTTAGAACATGATTCTAGACTAGAAATGTGGTGGAGGACGTCTCTGAAAGGCAGGGTGGTGACTTTGTGGAGATCGCAGCTTCTGAAGTGTGACTTATTACATATAATGACATAAAATTACATAAAAGATGATAATAAAATAAAAGTATCATGTTTTCACCTCAAAAAATGGTTTTGAGGTTAAAATTACATCAAACTGAATAAAACATTTCTTTGATCTTCCCAGGTGCTGTGACTTTGAGTTTATTGACTTCCTCATGACCTTGCTGATATTTATTGACAGTTGACTTATTAATTTGACCATGGTGAGATCCTAGAACCTAATGAGACCAACCCTATGACCTAATAACATGACTCTCAAATTGAAAGTAACTCATGAATAAAGACCATAGAAAGGATAATCAATAGGTTTTACATGAGGGAAAACTGATGAAAAATCACTACCATCAATGAATCCATGACCTAGCGGAATGGTGAAAATTCTCCTAATATGCAGATGAAAAAGATAAATTTTGATCATTGATGGCAGTATGACTATACTGACACTAACATTGGCTCCAATGGGGATGGTAGCTCCTTGGAGGTTCCAAGAACACCGTAGAACAAGTAGCCTTATCCATTGGGCATGGCCCGTAAAAAAAAATACTGAAAACTGACACTATGCAGACTGACTCTGACTCAAGACTAAGACTAAAAACTGAAATAGAACCAAACCATACACATACTATCCAAGTTTTATAGCCTTCACCTCGGGCCCCAAACTTGAATGACTGTGTACTTGAAATCTGACTAGAAATAACATGGTATATACAATGATGGTGACATAGTTTTCTGATCCATTATCTTCAACAGTGGTAGTGCTTCAAAAGCCTACCATTCACTGGTCCTCCAGGGAAATCTTGGCCATCCATCTTTGAAAGCAAGAAGGCATTCTTTCCCTTGTATGCCAAAATCTTGTGTGGTCCTTTCCATAGGTTGTCGAACTTACCATGCTTCCCTTTGTCTTCATTTCTTGCATCCCATCTCAACACCACATCATCTAAATGAAAATTTTCTTCTTTGGTCTTTCGGTCATAGATCTTATTTATCTTCTCCTACAACTAAATAGTGTTCTGTAACACTTACTCTCTTGTTTGCTGAAGGTGGATCATCTGATTGATTCTTCGCTGATTTTCATTGTCTTCACTACCAACTTATTGCAATAATCTCATGACTAGAATTGTAAGAGATGTGGGAAAGATAACATCAGTACCATAAACCAGTTCAAAAGGTGACATACCTATAGATCGAGCTTGCTGCTAACTCTGTTTGCCCACAATGCATTGATGAGCTTTCGATGCCAGTTCCTTTTGTTTGCCTCCAGTATTTTCTTGATTATATTTATCAAAGATTTATTCGATGATTCTGCCAGACCGTTGCCTTGTGGGTAGTACGTTGTTGAATGGCCCAACACGATATTGTATTTTTCACAGAATTCCACCATCTTCTTAGATTTGAACCCTGCTGCGTTATCTGTTATAATTTTGTGAGGGCATCCAAAATGAGATAAGATATTTGATTCTAAGAATTGAATAATTACCGTATCATTTGCCGGCCTTGCTGGAACGGCCTCGATCCATTTGGTGAAGTAATATGTACCTGTCAGTATCCATTGATGTTGTGCTGATGATGCGGGATGGATTTCTGCTATGAAATCTAGTCCCCGCTATTGAAAGGGAGTGTTTACTGCAACTGGTTTCAAAGGAAGACGAAGCAATTTCATTTTCCCTTGGAAAATTTGACATTCATGACAACTCATCACTGTTTTATACAAATATGAAAATAAAGTGGGCCAATAATATCCTGCTTTCAATACCTTGTTAACTGTAGTTTTCCAAAACAAATGACCACCACAATCACCTTTGTGAAAGTCATGCATTAACCTCTGAGCCTCTTCTTCAACCAAAAAATTGAGGAGAATACCTCCTGGATCTTTCCAATAAAGAGAATTTTTTAAAATACAATACTTAGCAAACTTAAGCTTCAGTGATCTACCTTTGCTTTTAGACATTCGTGGAGGTGGTGAAAGATGCTGAAGAACATAAACAATATCTGAATACCATGAGGATTGTAGAAAAATATCTGAAACTAGAGCAAGAAAACCTTCATCCTCATCTTCTGACATTGCTGTTATGAGGTTTATATCCAGGGCACGCAGATTTGATTGGGCCATTAATTTTTCCAAGCCTTGGCCTTTGATCAACTTTGTAGGCTTGATCTCCAAATCATACTCCAACATCGCTATTATCCACTTACCTATTCGACCTTCTGGATCAGTTTGCATCAACACATCCTTTACTGCTGCATTAGGAACATATGCTATAGTATGTGAATGCAGAATATAGACCCTAAAATCCTTCAATGCCTTTATAAGAGCCAATGCTTGCTTCTCAATAATATTATACCGCAAGGCAGCATCTGTAATAGTCCTACTAAAAAAGGCAATTGGATTTTCAATTTTATCTCTCTTTTGCATCAAAACAGCAACCATAGTATGCTCCGATGCAAATGAAAATATAATGAAATCTTGAGTGTAGTCAGGACTAATCAAGACTGGGGCATTGGACGGAGCAAACTTTACCAGATTAAATGACTTGATAGCATCCTCACTCCATTTGACATTGCTATATTTCTTTAACATGTTAGTCATTTCTCTTAGATGTTCAGCCAAATTGGGTATAAATATGCGCAAGAAATTCATCTTACCATTGAATGCTTGAATCTCATTTTTGTTTCGTGGAAGGTCTATGTGTTGAATTTCCTCCACTCTAGATGGATCAATGCAGATACCATCTTTAGAGATAATATGCCCCAACAACTTGCCTTCATCCATGGAAAAGAGACTCTTCTTTGGATTGAGAGAAAACCCAAACTTTCTGCATCAATGAAAAACAACTCTCAAATGGTGCAAATGCTCATCATCAGAACCAGAAAACACTGTCAGATCATCCAAATAAACAACAAGAAAAACATCTTTTTCATTGGAAAAAGAAATGTCCATTGCTTGCTGGAAAGTGGCTCCAGCGTTCTTTAGTCCGAATGGCATTTTGTCATACTGGAAGGTTCCCTAGGGTGTTGTGAAGGTAGTTTTTTCTTGGTCTTTCTCATGCACCAAGATCTGGTTATAGCCTGAGTAGCCATCAAGTAGTGACATCCTAGATGCTCCAACTACTCTTTGCAGAATATGGTCCATCTTCGGAAGTGGATAATTATCCTTTAAGGATGCTTTATTCAGATTCCGAAAATCTATGCACAACCTTATCTCTCCTGTCTTCTTACTTACCGGGACCAAATTTGAAATCCAGTCAGAAAATCTAATTGGGACTATGATACCAGCTTTGTACAATATGTTTACCTCTTTTTCAATGGATGGAAGTAGATTTGGGTTGATTCTTCTCAGCTTCTGTCTAAATGGCTTCTGATCCAACTTGATGGGAATAGTATGCTGAATTATGTGCTTGTCATACACCTTCAAATCTGAATAATCCCCTGCAAACACATCAGAAAATTCAGAAAGAAATTTAACATATTGTTCCTTTACCTCAGAGGATAATGCTTTTGATAACTTCTCAAGCTTGGGCTTATGAGCTGTCCCAAGATTCAAATCTTCAACTCCTTTCTTAGTAGGCACCAGGCTTGGTTTCTTTGCAACATCGTCCTGATCAAAAATCTCCTCTAAAGGTATGAGACCTATAGGGATTACATTGTCTTTAAGCTGCAATATGTCCATATGATTTAATTCGATTTCTTGATCATCAACCTCATATTCAACTTCTATGGGAGTATCCTTGAATTTTCCTTCACTCTGCAAAAAAGCATTGATCTCATTGTCATCCCAAAACACTTGCTAATACCTTAAATTTTCAGGAACAACAGGCCTATGTTTGACATAAATCTCAAACTTGTTGCTGGAATTCATTGGAATTTTCAAGTTACTTGCAGTAGTGGCAAGAGAATCAGCAATAATATTCTGCATTCTGGGTACTGCAGTCAACGTGTACTCGAAAAATGTCCTCAAGATGTCCAGTACTGCATTTATGTATGCCCTCAACCGCGGATGCTTAGCTTGCTACTCTCCCTTTACCTATTTGATTATCAGCTCTGAATCTCCGTAGAAAAAAATCCTCTTTGCATTTAGCTTCTTCAAAATTTTCAGACCTACAATCAAAGCTTCATATTCTGCTTCATTGTTAGAGCAGTCAAAGGCTAATTTGTAAGCACACACTCTAACATTACTAGGAACCTTTTCAGGCTGGAAAATAGGGCTCTGAATCCATATTCCAATACGAGCACCATCCTTGCCAACAGCTCCATCAAAGTCCATGCTCCATAGGCCTTCTTCTTCTTCTTGTAGATGCTGAATTTTTTTTTCTTTCTCTACTTTATCTTGACTGATTTCTGCATCTTTCTTCTGTTCACTGTCTTTTTGCTGCTGGTAGGCAGGAGGCTCAGAAGTGCTTGCTGCTTTATCTTTTTCCTGTTTGAGGACTTCCCTAAAATTCTCTGAAATTTAAGGCATGTCATCTACTTGTACCAACTGAACATTCACATCATTCAAACCACCATCTGAATATAATAGAAATGATTCTAAATCTGTGTGGATTGCATTAATGGGATGATTAAATTGCTTCTCTTTGATAGTGATCATATATTTTATTTTCTTCTCCCTATATAGCTTTCTCAACTAACCAAACACGAGAATGGTGGCATAAGAGAAATCAAGCTACATGGTTCCTTTGAGTTTTGTAGCCCAAGATCTGTATAGAAGCATTCCAAACCGTGGTGGAACATCGAAAACAACTATATCCATCAAAACATTCTTGGCTGGGATTTGATCTAAGGATACTACCAAGTCTTTGATAAGACCAATACAATGGACCCTACCAGAGTCAAAGGAATACAAATCATGGTATTTGCGAGTAATATCAAGTCCTAAATTCTCCATGATGGCTTTGGGCATAAAATTATGTGAGGCTCCGGAGTCCAACATAGCATTATGCAAGATGAACTCATGTAATCTAAGACTCAGGTAGAAGGGAGGGACTTCACTTTCTTCAGATTGATCTTCTATGGCTGGGCCAAAAATGAGTTCAGGGTAATCATATTCAACATTTACCATATTTGAAATAGAGTCTATTTGCAAAATTCTAGACACCTGATGTTTGTAAGCACTATTTTTCACCAACTCAGTCAAGGGCATGGACACTTTCAGCTTAGAAATTTCATTTTCTAAATTAAAGGAAGGAACTTTTTCTACCTCTTTAACAAGAGGGTATTTTTTCTCTACTTGCTCCTTTTCTGCGCTCTGCTGGTTCTTTTCAATTGCAGTGTTAATTGCTGAAGGTGTTTTGCTGGGAGGAGGATCCACAAGCTCTTTCCTTTTTCTCTGAGTATTTGAAGAATCGTTTTTTGATTGGAGCTCTTTTCTTTTCTAAATGGGACTGCTCAACACGTCTTTGTTCCTCAAAGAGTATTACTTTTGTTGGGCTGATAAAGCATTCATGTATCCTCTTTGGTTGTCATCAGACTCTTCTTCTAACACTGTGTCATTGGCAAAAATGAAGTCTTCATCCTTTTGAATGTCTGCAATCGCTGTATATTCTTCATCTTCTGTGAGAAAGATGGGAGCACCATCGGCTATGAAGAAATGATTGGATTCAATCACGGGATCATCATCATCATCTGTCTCCATTCCTTGAACGTAATTTTGTTGCAATGGAGTTCTGATGTACTGTTGCGGTGTTTCTTGGTCCTGTGCTCTCGCTTCTCTTTGTTTAGTTCTAAATTGCGGCTGCTGCCCTCTGAAATTCAGATTCCTGATTTGTGTTTCAGGTCTATCTGAAATTTTCAGGCGATCAACCATCTTCTCCACTGTCCCGATCAAAGTATCCATTTTGCTGTATGAAGGAGAGGCTTCTTATTTCACAGTGACTCTCTTTTTAGCTCTGGTCCAAGCTCTTTTGGCCAGCAAATTTGCTTCTACACTCATAGCTATCTTCTGCATGTCTTCAAGTATGGTAGGATCTCTTTCTCGCAGCTGATATGCCATATCAACATCGAAACCATCTGGAAATTTAAGCAAGGCTAATCCCACAGGAGGTTTTAGGTTAGCTGGAATAGCATTATATATAGCATTGAATCTTAGACAATAATCTTGTACAGTTTCACCCACATTTATTTTAATATTTTCATATTCAGACAAAATTTGGAGTGGGTTTTTCTTTACCTCCCATCAGTCTAAGAACTGTGTATGCAACTCCTGCAAAGTGCGGATAGAGCCTGCTGGTAAGGCCCTGAACCACTTTCTAACTTCACCTCCAAAGCTTTGGACAAAAAATCTTGTGGTTACATTCTCTGCCTCTACCTCATGTAGATAAAAAAAACCATTCATCTTATTAACATGATGCTGGGCTGTGATGCTTTGAGTGGCATCAAAGATAGTAATTTTACTTTGGTAATCAGCAGGCATATCATTTAGAACGTAAGGTAAAACTAGGGGTGCATAGCGGGCAGCCATGACTTGAGGTGGATTTACAATAGTGTTTGTAGTACAAGGATTCAAGGGAGGTGTTGATGGAGGAGATGAAATTTGAGAATTGACTGATGGGAATGCTGATGAATTAAGGGGAGGAAATTCTATTCCTAATGACTCTGAAGGCTCAGGGATATTGGTTACAGTGATAGATGACTGAGGGGAATTTAGAATATAATCATCAATTGATGTATTTTCCCTTTGAAATTCAAGGTCTACAATAAATTCTGGATCTAAAACTGTGTCATCAAGTGCAGTTTCAGACTTACTTCTAAACAAAGAGAGCTCAAAACATTCATCAAAAGAGAGGTCTTCTACAAACAACCACTCACTGGGCCAGGTATGGGATCTGAAAATAGGTTTAGGACTTAGTGATCCCTCTTGTCTTCTGACTATTCTTGGAATGAGATTAGGATTTTGAAACACAGGGGGAGGATTTGGATCTGGATTGGCCCTTGTGTATCCTCTTGAAGCTAGTGTGGTGAAATTTCTACTTTACAAAATTCTATTTCAGCCTAGCAAACTCTGAACATCATCTTCCAGAGTCCAGGAATTTACAAGGAAAATATTACTGGGGTGATCCGTCTTTATGCTCTGATACCAAAAATATATTATGACTGTGGATCTTTGGAATAAGTGCTTGTAATTTTATTTCCCTCCATAGCACTTTAAAAATTTTATCCTTGCAATAATATTCAAACCTCTCAAACAAATATTTAAATTTTAAGGTGATATAAGGGAACACATTAAAAACACTTAAGCGACCTTACCACTGCGGTCAAACTGTTGTAGCAATGGTCCGCTTCTTTTAAAGATCACCAACTTCGAACTTATATCATAAACCCATTTATTCTACCAACACGACATACATTTCATTCAACAGGGCCCCACGCATCCATTATTCGCCTTTTTATGAATTAAAAAAACATTTAATAATGTAAAACCGCTGAACCATACCTCGATTTATCGCTCGTGCACTTCACTGCGCAATTTCCGTAAGATCTAACATTCTCCAGATCGAACGATCCTCTCCAATATTGCATTTTTTCAAAGGCCGAGGGTTAACACATGAAATTTGCACGATATGGGTGGTATTTGGGAGATGACGTGCCCAAACATTGTTGGATCGCGTTTTTTTGGCGTGGTTTCGCTCCGGACCAAAAGCGGCACAACAAAGGCGGTATTGCTTTCTGAAACCCACTTCTGGTAAATGAACAATGCTTAACTCAGATTTTCACTGTAGTTTAACATGTAACTCCTCACGTTAACTCAATGGTTGGGTCCCACTAATATTACTCTGCCGGTGACAGAACAAAGATTTTTACTCCAACAACAGAGATTCTAAAGAATCGTTGCGTTCTATATAACCAGGGTTTAACCTTAGACAGAGGTTTCAATATTCTTCATTCACACAGGGCCTGACTATGATTTTCTCCTCTACAGAGCCTCTATTCGACCTTCTTCAAAATAGAATAAACACATTCAATTTGAGTGCCGAGAATATGAGCTCGAAGACAATCAAATCGTTCCCCAGTATGGTCACCAGAAATGTTAGCACCTGATTTGAACCTCAGGCTGAAAAAGGGCAAATCAGGGTAACCTTTAAACCACGCTTAGCCTTGTAGCTAGCCCTACAAGGTCAGGAAAGGGCTCTCTCCGTGAAAATATATTAAAAAAAGTACAATTATGAATTGATTTTAGGCTAGGTATAATAATGGGAAAATGTTTTAATGAATGAATTTTTCAGGGATGTATGGAACAAATGGGACAGTTTGAAACTAGGGAAGTAAATCAGGGATACAGGGTATTTCATGGGGCAAGGTAGGCAGGAAATTTTAGCAATTAAGTTTAAAAAATGATGGAATGGAAATACTGGTGAGGAGCTGAAAAGGGCATAGGAGATGGATCCTTTTCAAACAGAAGAAAACACAGAATATTGAATGATTTCCCAAGGCAGAGCATTAAAAATGGATTCTACCTATCTATCTTGAAAGCATTCAACCAGAAATGTTTATGAATGAATGGTACACATAACAATTTACATATGAACACAAAGGAGAGAACAAATGCTAAATTTCATACCACATGGATCCCACAAATCAGAGCTGCATTTCTTATTAATTCCCTGTCCAAAACTGTTACAGTGGAGTGCAAAGCATCCTCCTTGATTTCCATACTATTCCCTTACTTACTGATTTACAGACTACTTACAAATGACTGAAATAATTACATTAAATAGACCAGAATGGTGGGAAGTAGATCCATAGAAAAAGGAGCTGAAATCCGAACATAGGAAAGAGAACCAACAATCTGCTCCTGAAAGGGAGGAATAGCAACACATTTTAGGCCATCTGAAGATTTCACTGTTACACTGGATGAAAGAAAAATAGGCAATCTGAAAAACAAATTCCTATTTTACTGCTGCTGTAGAAGTTTCTGTCTCATAATTAGCTCTCGACCCTTTGACTGTTGTTTTTCTTTATTAAAAATATCATATATGCTGAGAAATTCGTTTGAAAACAACAAAACTAAAATTTATGCCTTTAATGAAAAAAAAGATTCATTTTGAGTGGAAGGGGCGAAAGGAAAGGAGGTGGGGTTCAAATCGCAATCGCAATCGGAATCAATGGGGAAGAGGGGATATAATATATAATGGGGCGATTGAAATATGCTATGCGATGGTGTAATCGCAATCGAGAATCAGAGGGGAGGAATAGGGATATTTGGAACAGGGCGTAAAAATCCCGATGCGATTGGGTAATACAATGGAGAGGCAAGGGAAAAGAGGTCCGATAGTGTAATAATGGAATCCCCTTTAAAAAAATTAAAGGGAACCTTTGCGCTTTACATAGGGAAAAGATGATTTTTTATATAAAAGGGCAAAGGGCTTTTAGGTGGGACCCGGGAGTATAAATCGCAATCGGAATTGGAAGGGAAGGGAGGTGTTTAGGCGCAATAGGATTCGTCGATTGCGATGAGAATAAGCGATGGGGGAATTATTTATAAAACAAAAAAGAATGTGCCTTAGCATATTTACAAAGGAAAATAGCATTTAACTTGGAGCGGGGCGGAAAGGTCTTAATGTGGGACCCAAAGGTCAATCAAAATCGGAAGCGAGGGAGGGAGCGGAGGCCAAGCACATATGGAAAATGCCGATTGTGATGAAGCGACGGGCTGTGGACCATTTGATCGGATGGGCAGATCGACGACGGAGGTGTATTCGGGCAGGATTCAATGCAATCGCATCAGAGTTTTTTTACAAGGGCCAATCGGAATGCACAACAAGCATGGTGCAATTGCGATCGGAGGAGGGGTATTTATAATATAAAACTTTAAACTTTATTATAAAGTTTCAAGGGGCATGAGGGGAAGTGGTTTAACTAAATCGCATCGGATTTATGTTTTAAAATATTTTTCAATGCAATTTATACCATCGGATAAGGAAAAAAAAGGGGGTTTTTATATAAAAAAACCATTAAACTTTAATGAAATAAAGTGTACGAGGGAAATGGGAAAAGGGGAAGGGTTAGGCTATGGAGGACCTTCTTTCACTTAGGCATAAATTTCAATCCAGGAGTTAGTTTTGAGAGTGTAATATACCGTTGGAAAGCTCTTTCTGGGCTCTTCCTGATGGATATACTTAGAACATGATTCTAGACTGAAAATGATGTGGAAAACTTCTCTTAAAGGTAGGGTGGTGACTTTGTGGAGATCGAAGCTTCTGAAGTGTGACTTATTACATATGATGACATAGAATTACATAAAAGATGATAATAAAATAAAAGTATCATGTTTTCACCTCAAAACATGGTTTTGAGATGAAAATTACATCAAACTGAATAAAACATTTCTTTGATCTTCCCAGGTGCTGTGAATTTGAGTTCATTGACTTCCTCATGACCTTGCTAATATTTATTGACACTTGACTCATTAATTTGACCATGGTGAGATCCTAGAACCTAATGAGACCCATCATATGACCTACTAACATGACTCACAAAGTGAAAGTAACTCATGACTAAAGACCATAGAGAGGAGAATCAGCAAGTTTCACATGAGGGAAAACTGATGAAAAATCACTACCATCAATGAATCCATGACCTAGCGGAATGGTGAAAATTTATGGTATGGGACTCCTGATATGCAAATGCAAAAGAGAAATTTTGATCACTGATGGCAGTATGACTAGACTGACACTAAATAAAATGGGAAAAACCTTTCTATTTATAACAAAATATTAGGGTAGTCTAGAACTTGGTGCATGAATAAAATATTATTAACCAAATTCTAGAACCACCTTTTAGGAATATTTTATTATATTTGTTGGAGGGAAAAGGATTTTGACTTGGGTCAAATCCTTTATTTGTAAATAATAAATAAATAAATGATTTATTTATTATTTTTAAGGAAGTGGTTGAATGATAATTAAATAAATAATGATTTATTTAATTAATTTCTGCTTTAAGTTAAATATAACCAGAATACTAATTAAACCGTTGTTTAACTAATTATTCCTTGAGGAAAATAAAACAAATGTAGATTTATTTAATATTTCCTCATGGGGATTCTTGTTTAGACCATAAACAACTTAATAAAGGTGGTTTACTAAGTTATTTTCATAGTGAAAGCAATTTTACTATGGGTAAAATTGGTCTTACATGGTGTACTTGGCTCTATCTAGTGCTAATAGGTTAGATGACCAAAAAATGGTGTAACAAATTGCGCAAGAAAGGCAAGTTGTTTAGAGGCTGAAAATTGGCTATGTGTTTGTCAGTTTGTCTAGGACAGTGTGATCAGACAATTAGTTGAGTACAAGAGGGCTCTTGTGAGAAGACTTGTATGTAATTGTTTCATGTATCCATTCTGAATATACAATAGAAGATAGTGGGGTTTTGAGTAGCAAGATTTCCTTGGGAAATTATCTGTGTTGTGGTTTTATTGATTCTTATTTGCTTCATGTGATTGGAAATTGAGTTTTTAATTCTGTAATTGATTTGTAGAAGTGATTCAATATCCAAATTTAGTAAATTTTTAGATCAGATTGAATTCATGATATAAATATATGCTATATAATTTCTACATGGTATCAGAGCACAGGAAATTACAATAGTGGAGGAGGAGCTGAGCTTGTGATTAAATAGAATTCGAATTTTCAGAAGACTTTCTTGGTGCTATAGCTAATTTAGGATCGAAATGGATTTTTTATGAAACCAGCTCCAAAAATAGAAGAAAATAGAGATCAACGCCTTATAAATCAGCCAGTTCGAGGGGGAAACCTCCAATACATTACATAAATGAACAATTCTTGGATGATTCAAATGACAAAAACCTCCTTTCTATATATAGGAGTCCATGGGGCCACAATTTAATCCTAGCCGACCTAACAATAATAATTTAAGGGCACAATAATAGCAATATGGGGGTTACAGGGGTACAATAATAACAATAAGGGGGTTACACTAACAACAATAAGGGACTATACTAGTAATATAGGGACCTAACATGCCCCTCTCCTTCAAAAAAGTGTTATCCTCAATGCTTGAGTAGCTCTGGGTGCTTCTGTATAAAATTCTCATCCTCCCATGTAGAATCTTCAGTGGGTAAGTTCTTCCACTTGATGAGATACTCTGAAATTTATCGATTTCTTAGCTGTCGAGTTCTTGTTTCCGTGACCGCTTTAGGTTCCAATATGATTTTTCCTTCCTCATCAAGTTCTGGAAATATTGTTTGAACTGGAATATTTTCACCTATAACCTTCTTTAAGCATGAAACATGGAAAATTGGATGCACTCGTGAAGAAGCAGGAAGCTCCAATTTGTATGCCATAGTACCAATCTTTTGCAACACCTTGTAAGGACCATAGTACTTTGGCGATAATTTATTATCCTTCTTAGCTTGCTTGAGGGACATTTGTTTGTATGGTTGTAGCCGTAAAAATACCAAATCTCCTACATCAAAACTTCTCTCACTACGATGTTGATCTGCCTGTTGTTTCATTCGATTTTGTGCCAAATTCAGGTTATCCTTTAAGAGTTGGAGAACTTCTTGTTGATGCTCGATGTGATCTTCCACTGCTTGAACCTTCGAATTTTCTCTTAAATATGATGTGATGGATGGTGGATGATATCCATAAAGTGCCATAAACGGGGTCATTTTTGCTGCAGTATGGAAGGAAGTGTTATACCACCATTCAGCAAGAGGTAACCACTTGACCCATTGTGTTTGTTTATCAGATAAAAAACAATGAAGATATCCTTCCAAACATTTATTTACGATCTCAGTTTGACCATCAGATTGAGGATGATAAGATGAGCTATGAGCTAATTGAGTACCCAAACAAGAAAATAACTCCGTCCAAAAATTTCCAGTAAAAATGGGATCTCTGTCGCTCACAATAACCCTTGTGTTTCCATGTAGCTTTTGAATTGTGTCCATAAATGTAGTAGCAATTGTACTTGCTTTAAATGGATGAGATAATGCACAAAAGTGTGCATACTTGGTAAGTCTATCAACTACCACCACGATGACACTCTTTCCTTCGGACTTAGGTAAACCTGTGATAAAATCCATTGAAATCTCCTCCCAACGTTGACTTGGAATGGATAAAGGTTGTAGAAGTCCCGGGGTCTTAATTGTTTCCACTTTATTCTATTGGCAAACCAAACATTCCGCCACAAACTTTTGAATATAAGATTTAAGGCCATCCCAAAAAAATTCTTTCTTCACCCTGTGGTAAGTTTTTAAAAATCCTGAGTGTCCTCCTAAAGGAGAAGTGTGCAATTCCAGAAGAATCTTTTGTTTTAGTTGGGAATTCTTACAAAGATATAAGCGATCTTTGTACCATAAGGAATCATTTTTCCAATTAAATGTATCATATGTACTAGGATCTTGCCGCAACTTTTGAATCAGTGTCCATACATCTTTGTCCTTCTTCCATTCATCTCTTGCTTCAGTTATCCAATCTGGTTGGATAATAGAAATGGCACAAAGCAATGATTCCACCTCTTCATTCTTTCTTGAGAGTGCATCTGCAACAACATTAAGCTTTCCTTTTTTGTAGATTATTTCAAATTCATAACCCAACATCTTTGTGACCCATTTTTGTTGCTCTTCTGATGATAGTCTTTGTTCCAAAAAGTGTTTAAGACTATCATGATCAGTTTTTACCTTCAAGTGTCTTCCCATTAGGTAAGTTCGCCATTTCTTTAGTGCATGCAGTATTGCTAACATTTCCTTCTCATAAATAGGTTTCTGTAAATACTTTCCTTTGATTGGATGAATTTCAAAAGAAATGGGTCTTCCTTCCTGCATTAAAACAACACCAATTCCATTTCCTGAGGCATCACATTCCACAATAAAGGTTTTTGTGAAGTCTAGCGTAGCTAAGACCGGTGCTAGGCACATTGCCTTTTTAAGATGTTCAAAGGCCTTAGTTGCTTCAGGAGTCCATGAAAATGCATCTTTCTTCAATAATGTTGTTAGAGGTGCTGCTATTCTCCCATAATTCTTAACAAACTTGCGATAATACCCTGTTAACCCGAGAAATCCTCACAACTGCTTTATGGTCGTGGGGACTTTCCATTCCTTAATGGCTTTAATTTTGTTAGGGTCTACTTTAACACCCTCGTGAGATATAATATGACCTAGATATTCCACCTCTTGTACTCCAAAGAAACATTTGGATGTTTTTGCATATAATTGTTTCTCCTGCAATAGTTTGAGCACCCTGTCAACATGTTCAACATGATCCTTCCAAGACCCGTTGTAGATTAGTATATCATCAAAAAATACTAGCACAAATTTTCTAAGGAAGGGTTTGAAAATGGAATTCATCAACCCTTGAAATGTAGAAGGTGCATTGGTAAGGCCAAAAGGCATGAAAAAAAATTCATAATGACCCTCATGAGTTTGAAATGATGTTTTCAGAATATCTTCAGTCTTCATTCTAATTTGATGATATCTTGAATGAAGATCCAACTTAGTAAAATAATTTTCTCCATGTAATTCATCCAATAATTTATCAATCACAGGAATGAGAAATTTATCTTTAATAGTGAGCTTACTGAGCTCCCCATAATTTGAAAAAAAGCACCATGATCCATCCTTCTTGTGCACTAATACTGCTGGAGCAGTGAAACTTTGACTAGGTTGAATTATACCAACCTCTAACATTTCTGCAATCATATGTTCAATTTCGGTATTTTGGACATAAGAATATCTGTAAGGCCTGATGTTTGGAGGAACACTTCCTAGAATCAAATGAATATCATAATCATGATCACGAATAGGTGGGAGTCCTTTGGGAGTTTCAAACACCTTTGAATTATTGTCCAAGAATTTTTGGAGATCTGGAGAAATAGATGATTTGGATGTTAGAACTTCTGGTGGGCATAATTGTGCAATTACACCTCGTTTTTCTTTCTTCATAATATTTTTCATGACATTAGAGATTATTATCTTTCTTGGCTTCCCTGTGATACCCCGTAATTTGATTTCCTTTTCTTCTGAAAAAAATTCAAGAAAAGTTCTTGAAAATTAAAAGCTATCGTCCCCAAAGATTGTAACCATTGTACTCCTAGTACAAAATCAACACCTCCCATTGGAATGGAAAGCATTGGACTATTCAATACATATTCCCCCATGGCTAGCTTGATATTATGGCATTTTCCAGAGAAATTTATAGTTCCTCCATTTGCAATCATCAATTGACATTCTGGTGCTGGGTATAGGAAAAAATTAAATTCTTTGGCTACCTTACAATGAATAAAATTATGGGTACTACCTGAATCAATCAACACTATTACCTTTTTCTTCTTGATATTTCCTTCTATATTGAGAGTTTGATGAGTGTTAATTCCTGCCAATGCATTACACGATATGTTCAGACTCATTTATTCATCTTCTAGGGCTGGTTCCTGGTGTATATCCTCTTCTTTTGAAGTTTCTTGTTAATTTTCTTCCTCCTCTTCACAATTTATGTAAAATAATTTCTTCTTAGCACACTTATGACCTTTAGTGTATTTTCTATCACAATTTTAGCAAAGCCCTTTTTCTCTTTTTTCTTCCAATTGTTGTGGTGTCAACTTTGTAGGTTGTGGAAGTCTAGGAGTAGCAACACTTCCATCTTTATAGATGTGAGTGGTAGGCTTCCTTTTCGCCATAATTTTACATTCAATTTTTCTTGCCAACCTGAATGCCTTCTCCAATGAATCAGGTTCCCAAACGTGAACTTAATGTTGGATGTCATCCTTTAAATTCCCTACGAAGAATTCAATCCTGTACTCCTCTGGAATATCAGTTACCCTTATATTCAATTTTTGGAAGTCCTCAATGTGCTCCCCCACTGAAACCTTTTGTTTGAGATTTATCAATTGGCTAAAGAAGGTGTTGCTCTTTGTATCCTCATAATGTGCTATCATTTCCTTCGTAAAAATTGACCAAGTGACAATTTTTTTACGGGAGCAAAGCCATCGATACCATACAAATATATTTTGTTCAATGTAAAGTTGTAATGCGTACCTTTTGTGTGTTTTGCACATTATTGAGATCAAAATATTGCTCCATTTGTAGTATCCATGTTACATGATCCTTGCCATCAAACTTCCTCATATCCATCTTTGGAATATGGTCGTTCTTCCATCCAACATTAGAGTTTATGAAATCACAATTAACATTTATTTTTTTCTCATCATGAGTTTCCTCTACTATCTTTTTGTCATTAGGAAACATTTCTTTTATCAACTTACTCAAACCTTCCATGTCTGCTTTTAGATCATTCTTCATGTTTTCCATGTTGTCTTTCATTTTTTCTTCCATGTCATCCATCTTAGCTTCCATGCCATCCAACTTAGCTTCCACACCTTTCTTCAAACCATCCATCTTCTCTTCGACTCCTTTCTTCAAAACTTCCTTTTCATTTTTTTTTCTCTCTTTGCGAGAGCGAAATTTGGTGCACTTGCTCTTGTAATTTTGATAGATCATGTTGCAATTCTTCATCTTCATGAGTCATAGTAGAGTACTCTGATGGCTTAATGGGTGTTGAATTATTTTTAGGAGACATTTTAGAACCAAATACTAATATCTATGCTCAATAGGCCTTTGGAATCACTTAAAACTAATTTTTCAAACAAGACTTATGCAATTTGAAAAAAAAAATACACACCTTTTTCTTGATTTTGAGGAGCTCGATATTTAAACTGAATTATCTCTGTGATTTTGGATCTTCAATATATGAAATTAGGCATTGAAGTATCCCTCTGAATCTTATTTCGAATGCCATAGGTCTGGCCTGATTTGGATTCTTTAAGACAAAGTTATGCCCAATCTCCTACGATGACCCAATTATGGACTAGTTCAGTAGAGTGAACTTATATGAATTTCCACGTGTCATTTTTTCCTCCTTTGGATCTGAAATTGATATAAAGGAAACTATAGTCTATGTACTTGTGGCCACTTTTTACAAAATTTCAATTTGACACTCAGAGAGAGAGTTATGAATTTTTTCCCACGGTCACCTCTTTGAGATGAAATTCGGGAGCCTGAAACAATCTTAACTTCCACAGACCATATCTCCAAAAATATTGCGAACCAAGATCTGAAATTTTTACAGGAGGTTCCTCAAAATTTTATCTTCTCTCTATATAAATTTCATATTTTGAAACTTAGTATACAAAACGTTATAGCGCAAATTCCACAATGATCTGGTTTAGTTGAAATTCTAGAGCCTGAAAAAACCTAACTTCCACATATCATATCTCCAAAAATATTGCGAACCAAGATCTGAAACTTTTACACGATGTTCCTCAGGATTTCGGATTTCGGCTATAAACATTTCAGCTTCTGAACCTTCGTAGAAAAATTTTTATAGCGAAAATTCCATGATTACCTATTTGGAGCAGTGAAACCCTAGAATCCAAAGCTCTGATACCAAATGTTATGAAACCTGCTCCAAAAATAGAAGAAAAGAGAGATCAGTGCCTTAGAAATCAGCCACTTCGAGGGGGAAACCTCCAATACATTACATAAATGAAAAATTCTTGGATGATTCAAATGACCAAAACCTCCTTTCTATATATAGGAGTCCATGGGGCCACAATGTAATCCTAACCGACCTAACAAAAATAATGTAAGGGCACAATAATAACAATATGGGGGTTAAACCCTCGATCGGGGTGGCTAGCAGTGAGAGGAGATAGTGACGAAAGGGGCGCGCTATGTGGAGAGGTAAGATGGCAACGTGGCCAATGCATGCAAATTGTGGCAGAGAATGGATGGCGGGGTAATGGACAAGACATTTCCCAAACGAGAGAATAATTATGGCATTTAAATCATATGGTAAACAACTGGAAAATCCAGTGAGGCTGTCAGTCTTTCATCGGGGTAAGGGCCGGAGGAATGTCCCCAGGCGAATTAAGAATGACGACATGGTAACCTTTCTCATAATTTGGTTTTGCTGCAAAGAATATGACTCCTCCTGCGTGTTCCCTGGAAGCAATTGTCATCACAGTTGGTGGACTTCGTGGGTGGCTCGGTATGTATTACATTTCCACCTCGCTGTTCAAATGAAGTTGGTCTCGGAATTTCGAAGCATGTAGATTAAAATTTTAGTGTTTCTATATTTTCTGTACAAAGGATTTGCCAAGTTTTGTGAAGCCTATAATGTTGGCAGTGTTAGTAAATCTAGTGGTCGTAATTGCCAGAGTTCTATAAGGTCAGTGATTTTGGCATCTGATAGTCCTGATATTTTTCGTATTAGGAGTCTTGATGCAAATGTGAGTGAGTCTGCTCAGAAATTTGTATGCATGTAGGTTAGGCATGAGAATGTTTGGTCGGGCTCTGTGCATGTTCATAGGATTTTGAATAGGGTCGTCAGGGGATTTTATTCATGGGATTTACCAGCTTCGTGGGTTTGCAAAATTTGGGTTCTGGGCAGGGCTGGATTTTGTTTTTTTTTGTATGGGCCTGGGTTTCTCTGTTTTTATTTTATGCTTCTGCTCTGGGTTGCTGAGGCCTTTGAGCATGTTCATATGATGCTGAATAGGGTTGTTAGTGGTTTTTATTCATGGGAAATACCAGTTTTGTGGGTCTGCAAACTTGGGTTTCTTTGTTTTTATTTTATGCTTCTGCTCTGGGTTGGGATTGTTGGTGTTGCTAGTAGAATGGTTAAGGAGCAAAGCTGGATGGGTAGTATATTAATGAAGGGGCAAGGTGCTCCCGTCTACTCTCCCTCTCATGCTTTACCCAACTACTATATTTCCAGATGCCTAATATGTAATTGTCTTGGAATTGTCTATCGTTTGGTTGTTCCAAGAGTGTTTTTTTTTGTCTTGTCAAGATGGTTAAGAAAACCAGAGGAAGAAAGCCTAAAGGGGACAAAGGAAAAGAACCTATCTCACCCCTGCCAGTAAAGAGAGGTCGGAAGTCAACCAAAGAGGTCATGGAGCCCCTAATTCAAACCTTTGCAGAATACATTCCTTGCTCTGTAAAATATCATATTTATGGATGGGAAAAAAAGTTATCAATAATATGGATGAAGAGGATGACTTGGCTTCAGAAGAATCACAGAATATGATTGAAGATCCAGGGCATACTCGTGGGAGAATCTCACTGTTTCAACACTCAATTAGAACACATTGGTTGATAATATGCTTGCTGGAAAAAGCTATAATGTCAATAGAAACATCCAAGAAATTAACCTCCATCAAATGCATCAATATGCTAGACTTGGCAGAATAGATAAAGATATAAAATCCATGCAATAGGCTGAAATACCAGGATCCAATGTCAAAGATCCCACCCCGATGGAGTCAGATGATGAATAAAGATAAAAGTTCTAATTTTTTTTAGTGGATAGCTTTATTTTCTGTAAATGATAATATTAGCAAACTTTGATATTATTTATCTTAAGACTCTGTTTAGGATATTAAGGAAGTTTATGTTTTGAATGGCGTACAATGCACTTAGATAGCCAACAGACTTGGTTTCCTTCGGGCAGGTTGAGGTCTAATTTTTGCATCTATGTTTCCCAGTTTTTATATTAATAGAAAATGGAAAGGAACTACTAATATTACAAAAAAAAAAAATATGGGGGTTATAGGTGTACAACAATAATAGTAAGGGGGTTACACTAAAAACAATAAGAGACTATACTAGTAATATAGGGACCTAACAGGATTTCGATGGCTTGAGATTGGAGTATGCACTCGAGGGAATATCTAACTATATTGCTTGGAAAGATAATATGGAGGCAGTACTCGAAGACAATTGCGTGAAGGAATTCATTGACAATGATGTTCCTAAACCCACTGTGACAGATGCTGCAAATCTTGATGCATGGCAAAAGAAAGTGGAAAAGGCGAGGAGGATCTTACTGGAGGGAGTACGAGACCACATTGTCTCAAGTATCCATGGTAAAGCCACACCATATGCAATGTGGAAGGCTTTGAAAGATCTATTTCAGAGTAGCAGTGACCATAGGAAATTGGCACTAAAAGATAAACTCAGGAAGATCAAGATGGAGAAAGGCAACTCCATGCCAAAATATTTAACAAAGTTTGTCCAATGTCAGGATGAGATGGGGAGCGTTGGAATTAATGTTGCTGATGATGATTTGGTGAGCCTAGCTATTCTATGACTTCCCAAGAGTTGGCATAGTTATTAGGACCCTGTCAATGAATGGGACAAGATGCCATATTGGGAACGAATTTGATCGGAGTTGGTGCAAGAGGATTCTTGTGGGGTACGCTAAAACCCCCCATAAGGTTTCTGCAAACATCATTCTAGAATACCTCTATCTTCAACATGTGCATAACCAGAAATACCAACCACATGATAGGCTAAAAGAAACTTCCAACGACACAGATATCCATAAATAATGTCAAATCAAATATTACGATTATTTCATCATAAATAATTTTCGACTGCAAATATCCATCAATGTTGTCTATAACATATAGTTGCGTTGAATAATCACACTGTTCAAACTCCAATTTTAAACCAAAAGATCCAATAACGGAGCTCTGATTGAATATTTGAAAAATCAGCCTAAACAAGCCCAAAAAATATACATTTCATGATAAGATGTTTGATGTTTCCAAAATTTAAAAATATCTAATAAACAATTAACATGATTCTAATTAGAAAACACTTCATGACCTCGAAAAATATACAACTCATAATAACATGTTCATTAAAAGAGTCTAAACTTCTCAAAAGTATCCTGCACTCACATCCACCTCTCTTCCTTCTTTCCATTTTTATTGATACTGGCTCCCAGTAAAATATATAACCGAACGCACATGGAATAGCAACACAAGTCTATCTAGTTACAACACATCTCCGTTGGAAATCTGAACAATTAAAAGGTTACCTAGAGGCTCTTTCAATAAATTAGCTTCTCACACTCGATCAGGTCATCACCATGAGCACCCAATGCTCTTGTTGATGGCCTTGATTTATAAATACGAATATTTGAATCAAACATTTCCCTTTGCCTTGATTTGTTGTCTACCTTTACCATGATATCCTTTAGGACTCTAAAGTCGATTGCTCCTGCTAAACAGAGAATTCCAACAAGCTCACCACGAAATTTTGGTGTCAATGGAACATCAATTGTTGTATCATCAATTTCATTTACAATAAACATTAGTCCAGCTTCTATGTCTTTATCATACAATGTCTTTTCAGAATACAAAAATTCTAGAAGCTTCCCAACAAGTTCAATGTGGAATTCATTATTCTCCATAGCTAATAAGATTTCTTGCTAGACAAATGTAGGATAGTAGTCCGGCCACTTCAACTCCTGAACACACAACTTTTCTTCTTCATAGCCTCG
Organism: Pinus albicaulis; assembly: GCA_034641835.2. Taxonomy (NCBI): domain Eukaryota; kingdom Viridiplantae; phylum Streptophyta; class Pinopsida; order Pinales; family Pinaceae; genus Pinus; species Pinus albicaulis. The sequence goes on from CM076570.1 coordinate 764,700,899, forward strand.
AACACTAAAATACTCCTCCAACAAAGATTTTGAATTTTTATCTAAATAAACAGGTGGTTTTCTTGAGGATAAAGGTTTTTCCATAACAAGCATGGGAGCTGAGAACCTGTCTTTCTCAAATTATTGGACTTTAGAAATACCTACAGTAGATTTATATCCTCCAGATAGACCTTGAATAAGAGGCTCAACTGCCCCTACATT